>LPNX010454231.1:0-17341 GCA_001517045.1 Pseudotsuga menziesii
CAAACCCGCGATCCGACCGCCACTGTTAGCCAAATACCCGCGATTCGACCGCGACTGTTGCCTTCAAACCCGCGATCCGACCGCCGCTGTTAGCCAAATACCCGCGATCCGACCACGACTGTTGCCTTTAAACCCGCGACCCGACCGCCGCTGTTAGCCAAATACCTGCGATCTGCGCGCGACTTTTGCCTTTAAACCCACGGTCCAACCGCGCGATTTCGCCCCATACCCACGATCTGCGGGTTGATTTTTTGCACTCGTTGCCGCGCCGAAACCCAGTCACTTTGCTACCATATTTGCTACAGCCCTATAGCCTTTCTGTCCCATGTTTACAGAATTGTTTACAAAATTTTAGCATTGTTTATGCAGAATTATTTCAGCATTATTTATTCAGATACATTTTGCATGGTATCAATTGCTTCATTCAATTACATTGTTATTTCGGAAGTTGCCCTGGCACTTCCCTTTTTGGGTTCATAACCTCACCAGCACACAATCTGTCACCTAAATCAAGTGAGACTTAAAAACTACTTAACTCAACCAACATTCTAACCCCACTTGGGGAACACAAAAGAACTTTTGTAGTTAGGTAGGATCAAGCGGATAGGCTTCCAATAACGCCCCTTGGTTATTTACACTTGAGACATAGTTGTTGTCCTTTAGGGAACCAAAATCCCCTAGTATTTTTTGACACGGTCACAACCAGATTATCAAAAGGCCTCTCCCTTAGGAGGGTTGAAGTCGTGAGATTGGTTCCGGAGGTCTGAGTGGAATAACGAACTCCATTCAGTAACTGAAGGGCTACCTTTTGCAGTTCTCGGAATATCCCTGTATAGGAAATATTGCGGTTAAAGAACCAAGCGGCAGATTTACCTTTCTGGACGTGTCATGAACGGGGTATCTTAGTTGCCATTTTTCTAGGATTTGACTACCTGGTGTCCCTCCCGGTAGGGGGATACTTTAGCCACTTGGCTTTCCTATCCATATTGTCTGACTTGGATTTCATCACCTCGCAGAGGATATGTCTAGTTGAGTCATAATACTACTAGTTAGGTGTTTGCATGCTCCCTCACCTCCTTTTGGTCTAGTGAGTCCACCGTTTTCTATTTTTAGCAAACTTATTGCTTGTTGGTATTCTGACCATTTTTGTTGACACTCCGCCTATTTGTAGTACAGCTGTTACAGTGGGCGTTTTGAGTTGATCGTTGGCCTGAGTGCCCTATTTTTTGAGCTCTCCTTCTGCACACACGGTTGCATTAGGGTTTTTTGAGTCTTTTTATAGTTACCCCAACTCACAGATATTTGACATCATTTATCACCATTGCTTCCCCGAGACATTCTCGGCGTCTCAGAGGCGAGCCCCCACAGCACGGATCACTTGATACCACTCATCGTAGATCTCGAGCCTTGTCACTTGACTCCACTCGTCAGTGGCATAGGACTCCGTCACCAGATTCTGACGCCCCTACTAGCCCCATGGCTGGCATAAATCCCACTCCCTTCATGGGAGGGACCGTTGGTGGCACATCCACCACTCCACCAGTTACCACACCTATCATGGGTATGCCCTCCACGGGAGGCCCCTCTACTGTTCCCCTCACAGTACCGATTCCCGCAGCAGGAATCCCTATCCCCACTCCATTAGTGACTCATACCACCATTGGTGGGGTAGGTCTGACCTCCACCATCTTAGTTCCCCCACTTGGGGGAAATCTCCCTCACATGACCCCTCCACTTGGGGGCATGGGCCCCAACTTGATCCAACCCACACCCGTGTCACACCCTTCGTTCAGTTTACCATACATGGCTAGCCTCAACCTACCTGACCTAGCCAGATTAACCAACGACCCCATCCGACACAACCCTGCGTGGCCCCCCATGCCTACCAAGCTCCCCTCTAACATCCCTAAGTTCGAGGGTAAAGCAGGTGAGGACCCATAGAACCATATCATGTCCTTCCATCTATGGTGTTCCTCAAATTCCATAGTAGACGACTCCATTCGCCTCCGTTTATTACAGCGCACTTTCACCGGCTCTGCTGCCAAATGGTATATCGAGCTGCCCCATGGAACCCATGCCACATTTACGTCCCTGGCCTCGACCTTCCTATAGTTCTTCCAGTTACCTGTCCGCTATGACGCAGGCGTGGAGATCCTCCTCTCTTCCTGGCAAAAAACAGCTACCCATATCACAGACCACATTCACGAATGGCGGCGACGCCGTAGCCTATGCAAAATCAAGTTAGATGACCGGATCTTCCTCGATTGGTTCCTGAAATCCCTCCTTCCGCTCATTGCTAAGGATGTGGCAGCCGAAAGAACCCAATCGGAGGAAGAGGCTATCCTTAAATCCCAGCAGTTCGATCTTATCTACGCCCAGTCGGGTTATCTTTATACCATCATACCTGACGCCCCTCGCGGCGATCCCTCCCAGCACGATGCTCCGGGGGCATCCCATGTTGCCGACGGCATCATTGGCCGTCTCTCTTCGCAGCCTCAGCCATTTTCCATAGCCCGTCCTACCCCTGGTCCAGAACCTTCGCGGGCTACATCACAGTCCGGAGCAACCAACTCGTATGCTCAAATGCCACATCAACACCATTCCCATGGACCCTCCTGTCCACCTCAATGTTTCAGCCATATGACTCCCGCTTATGCCCCCCCGATCGCACCTCAGCCCTACTATCATCAGCAGGCTGCACCAGCTCTTGCGCCACCACAAGCTCAACCTCATTATTATCAGCCACAGCCAGCCCCTGCGGCAAACCCCCAACCCGCTCCACAGCACTACCAACAACCTCCTCAAGTAGCTGCACCAGTGCAGCCTCCACCTCCATATTATCCACCGTAGCCCGCTCCCGCACTTGCGCAAACTCAGAATCCACCTACTACCCAAGGGCAGGTTTACGCCCAAGAAAACCCGCCGCTAAACCAGAAAAACCAACGCAACCAGGGCCAACAAAACCGCGGCAGAGGCCGCAACCATGGGAACAACCAACAGACCGAGCAAGCCGGTCAACACCCTAATCCCCCCGCTAACCATAATGCGGCCCCTACCAACCAAAACCCTGATCGCCCGCCCAAACAGTCTAAAAACCCCAATTTGCAAACCAACTATCCTTGCTCTGTTTGCGGGGTCTATGGCCACTACACACATTTTTGTCCACTGATGGAGCGAGTTCAACACCTTTTGGCTGCTGATAGATTACGCCAAGGACAGGGGGCTCCTCAAGCACCACCCAATCCCCCACAACCTCAGCAGCCACCTTTGGTGCTACAAATCCCCTTACCAAACCAAGGCTTAGTGAACACTGAACCATTGGCTCCACCTCCAGCTAATGCGTCCATCCAGCAAATCACTTACGCGGCTCCTGATCAACCCATCTTTGACTCAGGTACCCACCATCTGTTGATGATGTCCTCCGATGAGGTCAACCTCCAGACTCGGTGGAACCAATATGGCTCCACCCCGGAAGCCCCTCCTGCCAATAACCCCGCTAACGCTCATCCCACTGATCAAGTGTTGCGTATACCTCCACCTCCACTAGATGGAGCTCCCAAAACAGCCCGTTTTCCACTTCGCCATATCATCAACAACCCCAATGCGCGGGCTGCATCTAACTACAACATTGTCGATGATTTAGCCCAATCCCCCGCAGCCATGTCTGCGTTAGAAGTCTTGAAAAATTGCCCTTCGCAGCGTAAGACTTTAATCTCAGCCATTGGAGCTATCGATCCAAATGATTCACAATTAATGGCATTTGATTTGGACCAATCCGAACCCCGCCTGCCTTCCAATTTATCATTCCAAGTTTCTGTCTCCATTCAGAATTTTGTCGTCCATCGATGCATTATTGATGAAGGTGCCTCTACATGTGTCATGCCCATCTCCATCTGGCAGAAAATGGGATCCCCCACTCTCCAGCAGTCCTCTACTGTGTTGCGAGCCTATGACGGCCGTTCCGCTCAACCACAAGGCCTATTGACCAATGTCCCCGTCCAGTTGGCTGGAAAAACCGTCCTAATCAACATCGAGGTTATCAATGCCCAGCTCGATTATAACCTATTACTTGGCCGCAGCTACATGTATGCCATGCGGGCAGTCGCTTCTACCGTTTTTCGTATCATGATGTTCCCCCACGAGGGACGCGTGGTCACGGTTGACCAACTTACTTACCACGATCCTAATGCCCCTGCGGCGCCCGAAAATGTTCTCCCCATGGTAGAACAACCTATCTCAGGTGCCACCACCACAGTAGTTTCTTCTATAGGGCCCGTGCTCCCCATAGTCGAATTACCTATTTCGGATGCCACCACCTCATTCGTGTCTTCAGTAGGTCCCAACATTTACTCAGATGCACCAATGATCTCAACCTTCCCATCTATTCCACCCCCGGCTCCTACCACTGAAGTGTCCGACCTATGCACCCTGTCCCATATCACGCGGACTCTTACTAATCCAACACCTTTATTGCCTAAACCCCCTTTGGTACCTAGTCACGTTGGTGCTACTCCCATTCATACTATTCCTTTCCTATTCCCTCCTTCAGGAGTGGCTAGCACCCCGGTCATGGCTACCCTCAACCTCCCCGGTCTAACCTTGGGATTACCCGTTTGGTATCTTTCACCTCCTGTTCGTCCCCCGACACCAGATGTCATCCTGCAACCGGTGCAACCCATCATCACTACTAATCAACCACCTCCCGGTGTCGCTACCCCATCTCCCTCCGCAAAACCTCCCCCTCCTCTTACCAAACCCACTGGGGGCAGAGGCCCCCAACCTTACACCGCTGTCCCACCTGCTAAGACAGTCAAAAACCCCCTTGTGTTTCGTGCTCCTCCCAAATGTGCGCTATGCGATGAGTTGGGCCATGCGACTCACCTATGTCCGCAGTTACCGGCATTAAAGAAGTACATGCAAATGCTCGACGACAACCCCACCATCCCGGTTGTCCATCTAGATCCAACCCCTACGCCTCGCGACAAATCCCTGCGCACTAACCACTCCTGTGCCTTATGCGAGGTTTACGGCCATTACTCCCATCACTGTCCCGATCTCCCCGAGTACAGAATAGCTCTCTTTGAGATGAACAATCCGGATCTTGAGACGGCACCCCTCACCATTGAGGAAATCCATTCCCCAGTTTCTTCCCCTTCCGAAGTGGATCATACCATTTATATGATCTCTTCGGTCACTACTCCCTCGTCAACCGATTTGACGACACAGATATTCCGTACTGATGAGGAGATCCTCGAGGCTCTCACTGGCCCAGATTATCCCTGGGATGACATGCACCGTCGTTCCTACTTCCTCCCAGATGAATCTTCCTCTAAAAACTGCTACCCAATTTACAGTCGAGTCCAAAGACTTCATACCCCCCAAGGTCGACTGGTTCAAGGACCCTATTCCTGCTCCTGACGCCTTCGAAGCGGGTAACATGGCCAACATCTCACCTGTCATCCAAATTGACATCGCTGCCCCAGGAGGGACCCCCGAACTCATCACTTTAGGAGCCTCTTGCAGTAAGCAAGAAATTGAGGAATACAACAAACTCTTTCGGTGCAGATGGATAGCTTCTCAAAAGATGAGATGAAATGTTCGACTGTGCCATAATGATTGAGCTTGGTCGGTTTCCCCAAATAATGTGCCTATTTCAAATTGTTTATAGAGATCAGAAACACATTGTGTCCAAATAATATAACACCTATAGGATTGCTTGTCCCATTTCCACCATTTCCACTATTTAGATCTAAATATAAGACAACCACTCTAATTTTCATCCTATCATCTGTGATGCAATCAACGGAAAAGTGATGTTCCATTTGAGTGAACCATCCTAATGGGTCTTGGGTCACTTTGAAAAGTGATGTTCCATTTGTGTGACCCATCCTATGGGGTTTGAGTCATTGGAATGATATCGACTATTATGTACCTTACTAACATAATTGGTAATTCAAAGCATAAATGACAAAATAAAGAGCCATTTGCATATGAAAATACATAATTACAACAATAATATAAAATTAGAAATAACAAAATATCACAATAAAAATATATTTATTGATGAAAGCAATGTTCAGTTACCTCTTTGAGTGGAAAACCTTCAAATGAAGCTAAGATCCAACTTCAAAATACTTCACTAGACATATTGTTTCATTTCTTCTACTTCTATATATAGTTTCTAGTGAATGAACTTTCTAGTAGGTGGAACCTTTTAGTGAGCCTTCTTATAATTTTTCTTTCACAATATAGAGTTTTTTAATATGTTGAACCTTCTAATAAGTCTTTTAACAATTATTTCTTTCATAATACATCTACTTTATTGGCCTTATTTAATATATATGACCTCAATACATAACAACATATATATTAAGGGGGTTAATATTGGACCTTAATACTAACTGTAGACTTGCCTCAATCCTCATGAGTATGAGGGTATTTTATTATTTTAATTAAAATATATGTTTTTCCTTCATAAAAATTCCTTAAACCCTACTCTCTCATTCTTTTCTAATTTCCTATATTTCTCTTTTCTCCTCCCCTATCTTTTCTCCCTTAGGGCTCATCCGCATGAAGGCCAAGGTTTCTCTTTCGCGGAGGAACCTTCTTGAGGAAGTGATGGATTCTTATTTTCCTTCTCCTCCTTCCTTCGTCTTTTACTTATCTTTTCCTTTATTGAGTTGTTATTGTTTATTGTGGTTTTGTTGTTTCACATTTAAGATTTCATGGAGGCTAAGGATTAATGTAGGAAATTCCATGATCAAGGTAATGAATCCCCCCCTTCACTTTTCACCCTTTCTTCTTCTTTAATCATTATTTTACTTTTTGATGTATTCAATATTCTTTCTTATGTTGTTGTATGTTTAGGGTATAGAGGTTTCATGGAGGAAGATCAAAGGGGAAGGAAATGGATTATCCCTTCTCTTCTCCTCCTCCCTTCCTATTTTACTTTGGACTTTTTTACTTAAATTTATAATGCTTATTGTTTTTTTTCTTGTTGCATGGATTTTTTTACTTAATTTTATAATGCTTATTGTTCTTTTTCTTGTTGCATGTTTGATGGAGAATTAAGAAAAAAATAGTATCTTGAGGGGTTGTTTAATTCAAATATCTTGTTCATGGGCATGGCCTAAGCAAGACCTTGTTCACTTCTTACTTTTCCATTAATATTTAATGTCGATATTTATCTATGATTTACATTATTCTCTTGTTTTCATATATAGGCTAGGTCAGTTTCAATTCAAGACTATTATTTTAATGGTATATTTCCATGGGAATGTAGCTCAAATAGGGTTCTTTCCTGTTGGCAAGTGATCTGAGTTCAAATCCTATTATTCCCTTACTAGTTTCCATTTATGTTTTCATATTTTTATAATTTTTTTTCTTGTGAATTTTAATTTAGACCAAGTTAGTCTAGTCTTAGTTCAAATCTACACTTTAATGATGTAATTTGGTGGGAATGTATCTCAAGTAGTGTTCCCACCCTTTGATAAGTGATATTTGTTCAAATCCTATCATTCCCTTCTCATTTTTTGTTTATGTTTTCCATTTGTTACCATTTTTCATTTTATTTATGTAAATTTTGATTTATAGATAACCAATGCTAAACTTCTCTAAACTAGGTGCTCAATCTTGGGTTAATATAGCACTAAGGTCAACATTAAATTGAATGCTAAACTAGGTGCTAAACCTAGCACTAAATATGAAAAACAATTCAAACTTGAAAAAACGTTACAAATACACCGTAATATCGAGTTAAACTTGACACATGTGTTCTATAATTATGTTGTAGTACAAATATCTTATTCTCTAAAATTTGCACTAAACTCTTATACACTTTGTCATTTTTCTTACTTATAATACTACCAATGAATCCTTCAATCATCTTTATACTCAATAGAAAAAACCTTAAAACTTAAAGATATGTTTGAATACCTCCCACATAGTTATGGGTGAATCAATTAATTCCATTCTAAATGTTTCATTGTAGCATTCCTACCATGATCCATCTTCATCCAGTTAAATAATGCAGGTTGTAATAAACTTCCAACTATAGAAAAAAAACTTAATTTAATTGCATGTGACCTCACATTCATGTAGCCTTCATTTTATCTTCTGCTTTGAATAAATATTTAATTTAATTGCATGCGATGTGACATTTATGTAGCTTCCTGTTTTTTTTTACTAAGTTGGATTTTTGGAGAGCTTCGATAGAACGTACTTCTTTACTGAACGCACTCCTCTTTAAGGTTCGACAGATGTACTACTCTATGTTTTTTCTGGTGATTGGTTTTCCAATGCACTATTCTTGTTAACCCAAAAAATCCCTCACTCAACTCCACATGGCCTACACCACCCAAGGGCACCCATACACGACCCTCATTTGACCCCATTTGACCCCCACACCTTCAAGAAGGCTTAAAAATACAAAATAGGGCTTAAAAACCCCTAAAAAGAGCCTAAATAGCTTTCATAGGGGCTAAAGCCTCCAAAAAGGGGTTCAAACCCCTCAAAGGAGCCTAAAACCCTAAAAGGAGCTAAAGATTGAGCGAAAGGGGATAAAGCCCTGACCAGGGGCTTAAAACCCTAAAAAAGCTATAAATAGAGGGGTGGGGGTCACCCTCAAAACATTCCTCACTTGCATACTGTTATTCTACCTGAGTGGATTCCTTGAGACCATTTTCCTCTCAAGCCATTCACACTCCCTCTCATCCATCCTCCCATTGAGCCATAGCTCCCCTATTCTCAAGAGAGAGGTGCTTCTCCAAGCTAGGGCATGGTGGCCCATTTCCACCAAGAGGTATAAGCTTTGTTTAATGTCATTTTTATTCTAGTTTTTCTAACTTAATTTGCTTGCAGGTTCATTTTATGTTCTAATAAGTTGTATGCAGGGTTCTGGAGTCTAACCTTGTGTGTATGGTTTCCATTTCTTTCTTTTCTGTTCTCTTTGCCTCATTTATGTTTCATTTTTCTTGCATTACCATCAGGAACCCTACCCTTCTGTCCTATAGACGAAAGGTAGCCATTCCTAGCCTGTAGTAAGGGAGAAATCCCTGCTACAAGGCTTTAGAATCTGTTTTCATTTAACGCTATTAACTGATCTATTGTGGTTTGTTTATTGTGATTACACGTGGTCACCATGTCCCTTCGAGCTTTGAAACAGGCGGCCAGGACACCTCCAAAAGGTTGGAGATCATTTATTCAGCGAAATGACTTGGGGGATAGATGTCTTAGGGTTAGGCAGGTTCTTTGTGAATGTGATGTGTTGGGTAAAATTTTAGCGCCTTTGTCTGCAGAAGTCATGGCTGTGCCTGTGTTTTTTGATGGTGGTAGTTTTATTCAAGAAGGTATGCTATCTGTTGAGCTTCCACTTGGTGGTTTGGTAAAGGAGGATTGTTGCGTGAAGGGTCTTGAAACCAGGGCTATTATTTCCAATATTGGGACTGAGTGTTTTGTTTTGGATATAGTCCCTATGGTTGATTCTGATTTTGGTGCAGAGCTTGTGTTTCATCCTTCTATTTTAGGTGGTGTTGTTGGGGATTCTATGGAACCTTTTGGCAGCATTGTATCTTTGAATCCTTGTGTTGATGGTCAGGTTTCTTTGGATTTAGAGTTTTTGCCTCCAGTGGTAAATGGATTACCTGAGGCCTATTCTTTGGAACATTCTAAGTCCGGGTCAGTTAAATGTAGTAAGGGTTTGGGGTTTAAATCAGAGGGTGATAATTAGGATCTGGTTTCTCTTCAGCATTTTTCAAAAGCTGATGGTGTTCGTTCAAAGTGGCCAAAGTAGGTTATTTGAAAATTGGATAAGCCCATACTTCTTGTTGTCGGTGTAGATGTGTGTTTGAATGACATTGTTTTAACAAATTCACTCACTCTTGTTGGTCTCTTCAGTGGTAGAAATACCAGTGCGGTTGGAGTTAACAAATGGGTGAGTGGAATTTGGAAGGATTCTTTAACAAAGCTACCTGAGGTGTTTTTATTACCATGTGGTTGGCTTTCCTTCAAGTTCTCATTTGTTGCGGATGCTTCGAGTGTTCTTGTGGGTTTAAGTTTGAAGCGCTAGTCTCCTTTTTTCAATCCTTGGAATGAAAGGTATGAACTTATGCCCATCTAGGTTAAACTCTCTAATCTTCCTTCTAAATTTTGGTCGATGAAGTTCTTTAAATTGGTGGGAAATTCCCTTGGTTCCTTTGTGGAGGATGATATGTATTTTTTACAGTCTTGGGTTATGTGTTTAGGGAGGGTTTTGGTTCTTTTGGATTTATGAAAGGATTTGGCTGAGAATCTTAATATTAAATTTCATGATAAGGTTTTGAGCTGGCCTCTGGATTATGTTGGGATCCCTTTTCATTGTAATAGATGCCACCAGTATGGTCATGTGTTTTCTCAGTGTGTATTGTTCAGGAATAAACACCTTATAACCGAAGGTCTAGGGTTACCAATGTACTCTTAAAACTTGCAGACAATCAGCTTCGAAGTACAGAAAGGAAATAGGAAGATAGAATGAACTCACCTGATTAACGACGGTTGATCCAAGCCTTAACTTCTTCTGCTCTGCTTCTTCTTCAAAGATTTCAGGGATGCATCTCCTTCACCTGCAAAGAGCAAATATTCCAAATACAATATCATACATGTATATATGACAAGTTAGATAAACAATATATAGAGTGCTTAATCATAAATATTCATCAAACCATGATACATGAAAGACATTCATCATGCATTTGGAATAAGGATTCTCTTTATTAACAATAGTGAATGAGATAATATTACAACCCAATGCCTGAAACAAGGACTCCTCTGCAACCAACGGATTCTGAGTTCTGCTGCTCCAAAGAATTCTGAATAGATACCACCAGCATAACTTTTCTCTCCAAGTATGATTGATTAATGCCCTCCCCAAGGCCTTTATTTATACTTAGTGAAATAAGGCAGTTTCGAAGGTTGAGGAGGTTGAGACACTTAAGGTAGTTATTTTTTAGGGCTTAACAAATCTCAATTAATCACAATTTATTATTTTTAATGTCAAAGGAAGGCGTACGCAAGTATTGATATTGGCAACCCGTGTATGACACGCGAGTTGCTATAAGGGAAACCTGCGTACAGATCTGTACATGGGTTGCAATGAAAAATACTCGCGTACAGTACACGGCATGCTATAGGAAAAGTCGCGTATGTACATGAGTTGCTTAAAGGAAAAGTCACATACAGTAATTGGCATATGCAAAAGGTAAAAATGGCAAGCTGGATGGATAGTGAATGCATTTCATAACATGCCCATCTATAGTGTTTTAGGCAACCTTCAATCCATAAATGTCATTTTGTGTGCCAACAAGTGAAGTGTTGGCACTCGGATGGAGAAGTGCCATTTGGGTTGATAACATATGCCCCCTAATGTGTGAGGTTAGAGGGAAGCGATGGATGAAATACATTATAATATTTATCTTTGGAGAACTCAGAAATCCAATGGAGCAGAGGTAGTACCTGAAACAAATACATAATAATGTCATATACAAAGTCATATCTGAGGATGCTATGTTCAATATACTAGAACACTAGCTCCTTTACAATATTTGAGTACATCATATGATACAGGTACAAGACCATGTATATTACAAAGGTGGATCGAAGCCACAATATACAATAATGATGAGTCTTCAAAGATCTGGAAGTTGTGTACATAAATGGAACATAATCTTGCGCAACTTAGTCCATAGATGAGGAACTAAGGTCTTCATAAGCAATCCCAAAGAACCAATAAAATCCAAGCCATGTGAATAAATGTAGACTGAAGTCGAACATGGAACGAATTCATCAGTTTTTCAATCAATAGGTGATAATCGACAACTAAAGCAAAGGAACTTACCAATGATGGAAGTGAATCCTGAGGTGCTATCATCAAAAATCTAGGTCTTCGTTGTCAGGAAGTACTGAAGCAGAACCATACTGTGATAAGGAAGGCAATAGATCCTTCAACAGATCACAAGAGTGACTAGGAACTGGGCAAAGGAAGGGAGACACAAGAGATAATGGATATAACAATGATGGGATCAGGATAGAAATCAGACATTGAGTTAAGTCCTTGAATAGTGAGCACGACACAAAGATAACCCAAGGTAGCTTTTAACTTTATACATAGAACAACTAGACTTATCTTTCATGTAGGATACATGATCAGATTCCCCAAGTATAACAGACAAGAGGAGGAGTAATAAACTCGAATTAATAGATGAACTGAAAGTGAACACTGAGACATGGGTATCGAAAAAAACAGAGAGTGCTATGTTCAAGGATGACATGCTACCACTAACTGAAAACAAGAGAAAACTTCTTCCTTACCTTCCTTGTTAAATTTTAATGAGTCCAGGAAAGTCAACTCGAATCTCTCTTCATTTTTTAACATGCTTGAAGAGAAGAGAAAATAATGCTTGATAGTGTCACTGACTTGTGGATTTATTGAGCCCGAACTAGTACATGCTCAGTTGGTGTTTTCACATTTAGAGAGTCTGAAAACTCCAAAGAAGACTCCAGGGGGGTTCTTTTTCATCCAATTTAGTCTCCTGAGTTTGGAAAAGTATAAAACACACCACAGAAGAACTTTCTTAGCTTCCGAAGAAGTAAGGCACACATTTTTTGTACTTAGTCAGGAAGGTCTGAAAAAGGTTAAATTACCACCTACCCAACACTCCTTCAAAAGAAGCATATAGCCTGAGTTTTATGAGTGTGAAGGAAGGCAAGATCACTCGGAAAGATCCATTTGATTACGAGAAATGGGGCTTACAACAATAAACTCGATGCTTTGTTCTTTAGTGTTTAGCGAGCATGAAAAAGACATAAAGTACACTCGAAATCGTTTTCATGTTTAGGTCTAGAGCACGAAAAAGAGAAAACTAAGCTCATACCGGGAGTTCCTTTTCTGTTAGTTTAGTCCCTTAGGTCCGGAAAAGCGATAAATCTATGCCTGAGAATACTCTTCTCAATTTTGAAGAAAAGAGAGTGTTCCTTTCTCATATTATTCCATATGGTCTGAGAAAGAGATAACCTACCACCAATGTGGATTCCCATTCACATATTCTTAACAAGCCTAAATGGACAAGTTTACTCGGTAGTCAAGTCTATTTTGAGGAGTCAGACCTGGGCCTAAAGAACTCAATATATTTCTCGTGAAGTTTTAACGAGTCCAAAAATTTCAACTCGCAGCCTCCTTATTGTTTTTAACGAGCTCAAAGGAAAGAAAAAAGAATGCTCTAAATGCGAGGAGATGAGTGTCGCAAGCAGGCGAAACTAGTTCCAAGTGCAAGGAACAGACCTATGCATGATGCAAGGAAAGCGAGAAAGATAAGGACACTTGGGGAACGTCTCCTCAAGGTAAAAGATGTCAAGTTTCAAAGGAAAAATGACACAAGGTTGAGCGATGATGAGAACAAAGATGAGGGCTTATACAACGAGATAAAAGCGTGGAATTCAACATCAGGCTCAAAAGCGTGAGCAAGATACATGAAAATGCAGTTACAACTTGAAAAACAAGACAAGGCTAGTAAACAGTCATGAATCCAACTAAGAATCCTGTCTCCAAGAAACAACAACATCAAGATCATATTCAAAAGAAAAGTTCTGATGCAGGTTACTTTGGAAGAAACACATGCGACTTTGCTATCTTCTACAAAGGGTAAAGTCAAGGAAAAATCAACTGAAGAGGATTCTATAGCACCAAGGATCGAGGGTTTATAATCAGTAATATCAACCTCAGAAGGAGAGCAAAAATCAACAAGGGAGATAGGGTTTGTAGGAACAAAATCATGACAAAATCAGTATCACAAGAGTTGAAAAATTCATAAGAAAAATCACACTCATCAAGATCATTGACTTGCTGTTCAAAGGAAGAGTCAAAAGACCAACATAAGAAGAAAGGTCAGGCTTACTAGGCAAATCAGGGTTATACTTAGTCACAACTGAACCGACATCCAAAAGAAGATTAGACTATATCAAAGACTCTAAGAAGACTTCATCCGAAGGAAGGAGATCATCCGAGATAGGACACATATCTAAACTTTCAAATGGATTAACAGAGTGGAGAGAAGGCTCCATAGTTTGTAGAGGATGACTCACCTGGTCAACTACTGGGACCAAGTCCCAAGAAGGTAAGCATGAAAATAGAGGTTGCTTCTCAGTAGCAATTGAACGCAAAGGACATGAGGCCACATAGTTCACCTGTGGCGGGGTAGTGTCTATAGAAACACTGGGAATTGATAGAGGAAAGACCTGGTCTCTAGTTGGGTCAGGAGAAGGATCAAGAAAATCCAACTGATCGATAGTAACAATTTCTTCACCATGATTAAAGTACATCACACAAAAAAATGTTGACACCACAACTTGCATGGCATAGACATAATCACTAGTACAAGTCCATGGGGTCTTCTATCACTAGTACAAGTGATCAATTTTGCCACGGCAAAATGTGGCAATATCCACGGAAAAGCGTGGATATTGCCATGTCTAAGTGTTTTTTTTTCCATGGAAAAAATTTGGTCGCAATAGAGACGACCCCTAATTTGCATTGCAAGAGAGACAATGTTCTATATTTCGTTAGATGTCTAAGCCGTCGCTATATCCACGCCTGGCCATCGCTGTATCCACGCCTGGCCGTCACTGTATCCACGCTCTGTATAAGGTTTTTTTTTAAAATGCAAACCCAGGAATAAGACGTCGCTATAGCCACGCCTTGCCATCTCTGTATCCACGCCTTGCCGTCTCTGTATCCACACCTGGCCGTCGCTGTATCCACGCTTTGTATAAGTTTTAAAAAAAAAATGCAAACCCCAGGAATAGTGACGGGGATGCTATACCTGTGACGGGCAGACTATGAGTGAGCTGATGTGCTTATTGCTATGAGTGAGATGGTGCATATGAAGTGTTATAGGTGAGGGTGCATCAATGTTCAATGTTCCAACAGCAAAGGAGCATGCATGCATGCACCAGCCATAAATAGATGTGTTATTTTTGTCTTTAGTTCAGTTCTAAAATTAGATATTCTCTGTAGTTCTAAATTATATCACATGCATATTAGATTCAGATAGCGACAGTTCACTAGGGAAGGAGGGAGTGTGTATGAGGATTGTTCTTTCCAAGAAGGGCATTCTTACCAAAGAGATGTGGGCTCCTATTTCACTTCAATTTAGCATGATTTATTGGTAGTTCTATTCATGAAGGTGTTCTATCCTAGGCATCTTGATGCCATCAAATTTGATGCATGTAGCCCAGATTTATTGTTAGCCCCTCTACTTGTGTTATAAAGACATGAGGGCATTCAATTCTATTGATTTTCAGTTTTCTTTCAGCTAGTGATTATAGAGATGTAATAGTTTCTTCGTTTGAGTTAATTAAAAGTGATGTGATTGGTTACTGCAATTTACTAGCTTCTTGTTCATATCTTTGAAGTTTTTTGTTTGTAGATTTAGCATTCTTCATCTGTTGTTTTGATAGGTTACACAATTTAGTTTCCTAGATTAGTCTATTAGATATTATAGGTGCAAATCTGATTTAAACTTCTAGGAATAAGTGTACAGATAGAGGGATTCTATCTAGGATAGGGAGTTGTCCTGAGGTTTCAGGGGTTGGATACATGAGTTTGTGTTTGAAAAAATCACTACAGACTTGTGATTTTTTATCTATTTTTTCTAGCAGTTTGTTCCAGGAACAATGGTATGACTACCTTCCATCCCAGATACAAAGATAAATTGGAGGGCCCTTCCAACTTCATTCCATGGAAGGTTTCAGTTACATATGCTTTTGGAGGAACATGAGCTTTGGTATCTTGTGGAGAAGGCAGTTACACTTCCTGCAGAGGCTGGTGGGTTTGCAGATTTATAACAAGAAGATGTCCAAGAGAAAGCAAGTCATCCTCAACTAGACGAAGGATCCTTTGATTCCTCATATAATCAGAAATATTGGAAAGGAGATGTTTGATGTTCTAGTCACTCTATATCAGAGTGAAAACATCAATCAGAAGACATTGATGAGGAATAAGCTTGGAGCCACACAAATGAGCAAGAGAAATATCATATCCAGTTATTTGATGAAGATCATTGAACTCCATGATCAACTTGAAGCAGTTGGAGAAGAGGTTGAGGGTGAAGAGTTCATACCCACAACCCTAAATGGGTTTTCATCCTATTGGTAACCTTTTGTTCGGGGTGTGTATTCCTAAGATAAGTTGCCCACCTATGAGAAGCTTATATGGGATGATTTCAGAAGGGAACAATAGTCCTTGAGTATTTTAATTTAGATTTGTAGGCTGTAGACATTTTGACGGAGCCTCTATCAACCAGATGACCTATCGAGAACATTTGTAAGATGTTCTTTCGAAAAAATCGATTGTCTATGAGGTGGATCTTTAAAAAGTAGCCAATAGAAATCTTTCGAAAGATCCCAATTGCTTTGCCATCAAAGATATTATTCAAAAAGTGGAATATCCTTTGAATAAGGCCAATGGCATTTGCTTGTCCATTAGGCTCATATATAAGAGTGGTTGGTTCAAAATGAATTCGGATGAGCCAAGATAAAAGATAATTTGGATTGGCCCTACAAGAGTTCCACTTTTATTTACCAGGAAAGTTGTGACTTTAGTTTTCCTGTCTGATTTATTTTTCTTTATTAAAGATGGTTTCCCTTTTTCTTGTCATAGCTAAGAGTTAACAGTGCTAGTGTGTTCTGAATGCAATTTACTATTGTGATTGCATCCTACTGCCTAGAACTTGTATTTCTAAATGAGAACACAATAAAGAACTTATGTTAAAATTTAGATGATAAATGCCACATAGTTTGAAAACAAACATTGTTTAGCATACTTAAAAGTTAATTGATTACCCCAAGTATAATATATATATTTAGGGTGTTCGTAAGGTATACCTAGAGGTAATTGGCGAGGCAGTCCTTTCCTTATTTGGTTTATGAAGAAAACAACTAGTTCTGTATTCTCTGTTAGCTCTGTATTCTCCGTAGTCCCTTCATATAAGGCTTTTAACCTAGATCTCAGCATTAATTTGTGCCATGACTATCCTTGCAATTGCATACACAGATCCTAGATAGTCAACTCAAACAACCACATCACATGAAAGAGACACTTATATCAAATCCTAAATCAAAACATTTTTGTAACATGTTGATTCTGAGGGAACATGCATACCTGTGCCATCAGAGAATTGTCATTTGATCCTTCCTTCAAATATGATTCATACTCCTTTAAATGCCTTAGAACCACCTGAATTTATAGAGAAACGTATCACAAAAGTAAACAGAATAAAAAATCATTATATACTATCAATAACAATCTAGCAAA
>LPNX010454237.1:1326-39458 GCA_001517045.1 Pseudotsuga menziesii
GCCGACCGGCCACTGGACAGAGCATATCAGCTGTTTGAAGGGTTGGTGTCGACCATCTAGATCCACCTCCACGAGACTAAGGCCGGGCAAAAAGAAGAAACTGTCCGACTGCTCCTGACTCAACACACAGCATTCTCGGAGGCTCACAAACTTCTACAAGACCACATGGAGGAATCCATTGTAACTGAGGAAGTACTCCGAGAATGGCCTACTCATTATGGGCAGGTCTATAGTCAGACAAGGCAGACCAGACAAGGCATTCAGGCCTTGGAAAGAAGGAAGTCGACTGAGACAGAACTGAGGCAGACAATCGAGGATCAAATAGTGATGGAAAGCACTAAGCTGCAGCAGTTGGAACGTGAGGCACACCAGTGGGTTCAGCACGCACTTCCCAACTTGGAGAAAGTCGACAACATCTGTCCACAGATGAAAAGACTTCTTGAGACTGCGGAAGAACACAATCAGCTGCTGGGCCCCAACATGGAAAATATTGCAGAAATGGCAATGGCAGAGAAGATGTCGGTACTCTCAAATCTCACTACTCTGACTATCGACATTCAGAAAGCCTTGCAGACATGGACGGATTTTCAACATCAGCTTGCCATCACAGCACCAGCCATAGTCGAAGTCTGTGTACAGAGAAGACCAACTATTCGGTTGCACATCCCACCTCAGTAGCAGTTTCCCTTTTGCCGATCTAATTTTGGGCATTCTAATCTATTTTTGTTTTTACCTCCCTCTTTCTTCGGGACGAAGAAATGTTTTGTTTGTGGGGGAGATGTAGAAGGATCAAGTCGACATAAGTCGACTTGAACGAAGACCGACTTAGTCGATCAGCCGACTAAGTCGAGGTACCGACTACGTCGGTCGGCCGAGTAAACACAGTAGTTAGTCTGTTAACTAATAGTCGTGTCGGTTCGGTGAACCGACAGGTAGTTATGATTGTAACTATTTGTAACCTGTATATTAGGCTGTTGATCCACACAAGAACACAGTTCAGTTCAGTTCTTGGCTTTGTATGATCTATTGAGAATAATATAATCTGTCCATGTTATCAGTTCTTGTCTCTTGCATCTGTGTATATTGTTGTATGTATTATTGGTAACCTTATGTGATCTGTAGGATTACAACAGGTTTCCACCATCTTCACAAGAAGAGGACCCAGGAGGTCAAAAAAGGTCAAGAAGAACTCAACTGGCCAACCATCCGGGCCTGGTACTTTATCTTTTTTAAATGTTTTAAGGTCCCTCTTAGCTTCCGAAATAGTGGCAGTGCTCGTGAAGGCCACATTATCATCAGCGCTGATAAAGGAGGGAAAAAGTTGGATAACCCTTAGCTGGGCAGCAAGATTTGTCGAATGATCATCTTCAAAAATATTCCTAAAATAATGAGTCCCAAGGGGATTGATACTATGATCATCCGAAACCCAAGTACCCCCTTCATCCCGCAAACTCCAAATAGCATTATGATTTTTCCGAGCCGAAGCCACCTCATGAAAATACTTGGTATTAGCATCCCCATTTAATGCCCAAGTAACCCTACTTTGAAGTCTTGCGGAGTAAAGTTCATGATCTAACACCTTCTGAAGATCAGCCTTGAGCAAGTTCAATCTCAGCTGATATTCATCATTTAAGATAGTTGAATCAGAGGAAGAAAGGAGAGAGTTAATCTCCTCTTCCAAGAAGACTGACTTGTCATGTATCTTTTGAGCTTCGACTTTTGTCCAAGATTTGACTTTATCTTTTAGGACACAAAGTTTGAATGAGAGTTCAAACATTGCATCCATCATGTTATCCAAGTGAATAAGAGGCCATTATGCTCGTATCATATTGGTAAATCCCTCATTGGCTAACCATGATTGGTTAAACTTAAAGGGATAAGCACAAGTATTCTGATGATCCATCTAGTCAAGTAAGACAGGGAAATGATTAGAAATCCCACATCTATGTGTCCAAACTCGATACCTGGGGAGAGAGATAACAAGCTGATCTGATAATAAAAAGTGATCAAGTCTTTTCGAGATACCATCTTCCCCCATCCTACCATTCCTCCAAGTAGGGCCTGCACATGGGGGGACCACATCCACTAGGTGATGATCTGAGAAGAGCTTAGAGAAGAAAGGTCCCAAAGGATCCAAATGCGCTCTGGAGCCCGATATCTCTGAGGCATTTAAATTGAAGTTTAATTCACCATCCAGGATTATATTTGGTAAAGAGGGCAGACCACCAAATGCCACAGCATTCCAGAAGGAATCACGATTATGGTAGGGGCCGTAGCAGTTTAGTATAGAAAGCTCAAAGGAAGAACCTCGAATGGAAGCTTTAAGAAAGATACCAGCAGCTGTATGGAAAGCTTTACATTTCAGAAGTTTTGGATTACAACCAGAGAGGATCCCCCCAGAGAGACCTTTGGAACTAAGTGCACAAAAATCCCATCCTGGACAGAGATTAGAAAAGGAAAATATGGCGGGGTACGAACTGGTCATGGTCTCTTGAAGGAGAACAACATTAGGAGAGAGAGTAACAATCAGATGGTGAAGGCTTTTTTGCTTGGCTAAGCCTCCCAAGCGTCGAACATTCAGGGTGAGAAAACGCATTAGGAATCAATCAGTTGTCGCGTCGAAGCTCTAAGGACCCTTTGTGGTGGAGAAGAAGGCTTGCGAGCCACAGCTTTGAGTCCGGTGGATAAGGGAGTATAAGGGGCCGAGACATGATCCACATTCTCAAGTGGAGACTTAAATTTCTTCTTCCTTCTTATAGTAACATTCTCAAAACGTATGGAATCGAGAGGTAGAACTGAGGGAGAAAGAGGTGTCTTGTCTGAATATATACTCAAGAACTTTTGTAAGGATGGATCGGAAAAAGAAGGAGAATTGACAAGACTAAGTGGAGATGAGGGCGCAGGACCAGAGGTGACAAGAGGAGGGAAATTTGCATCAGTAAATAAAGGAGAAGGGGAAACACTAACCGGAGGAGATAATGGTGAAGGACAAGGAGTGACAATCACTGAAGTCGATGCCATGGGAATCTGTGAAGGGGAGCCCCGCATGGCCACAAAGGAAGTAGGGTGAGAAGGAGGGTTAATGGATGAAGGAGAGGGGCATGGTGAGACTTCCTCTAATAACACAGCATCGGGAAACTGAGAAGAAGAGCCCTGCATAGCTACAAGAGAAGAAGGAGAAAGGGAAGAAGAGTGAGAAGGAAGGTCTACTGGCAAAGGGGGTAGCTCAGAATGTGGGGGAAAGTAATCAAGTGAAGGAGGATCTGCACGAGGAGAAGAGACTTCCAGGGCTTTAGGAGCTGCAAGGGACTTCTGAGAAATTCCTTTAACTACCACAGAATACATAAATTCCAAATCAAGGTCCAAAGCATCTTCGAATAAGGAACACACATTGTTTAGAAGACCGATAGACGGGGCTGGAGGATTCGAAGATGAACATACCTTATTATCCTTTAGAGACGTCGAAGGTGAACGATGTTCTAGGGATGAAGATCCATTATGAAAGGATGAACTGGCTCGATGCAAATGACCCATTTCCAGACAGAAACTGCATCTAAAAGGAATACCTTGATAATCCAGGCGTTGAATAAACAGGCGTTCCTGGAAAAGAATCTTAATTTTTGCTGGTAACCCTTTCAATATGTCCAATTCAACTAATATTTTGGCCATCCTTTTATCGTATGAGTTCATGAAGTCATCATCAATCGCCATGAAACGGCCAATAGTGTTCCCCATACCTTCCAACAGAGGATGACTCCAGAGCGAGAATGGAAGCCCTGGTAGAAGAGTCCATAGGTGCCATTTCTTTATCCCTTCTCGCGCAGGATCAAAGTTGACATGCCAACGATCTAAAACCAGAGACCCTTTACCAACTCTCCAGAGGTGATTTAAGACTTGGGTTGCATGATCATCCTCAAGGAATACAAAAACTATCCACCCTCGAACTAGAAGACTAATGGCTGGAACGTAGGATAAGAAAGGCTTCCAATTATCAGTGGCCCAAGCAAACCAGTCTTTTTTATGCATCGAAACGTATTCCAATCTTCCAATCAACGCTCGAGCACATAACACTTCCACCCTGTACAAAAAAATATCACGGCCAACCACAAAACACAGTTTCCCATCCAAAATTTTATGGGCCTTTGCCTTTCTACATCTACGGAAGCGAGTAGCAGCGAAGTCACCCGAGGGGTCAGGCAACCCATCATGGGTCTTCGACATAAGGACAGAATGAGATCCACAAATGTAACTCACCAGACAAACAACTGCGAATGAAACCGTAGATAGAAACCCCAAGCGCCACAGAGAACCTTTAATACAAACCCTAGTTAGAACTCAAATTGCTGCAGACCCTAATACTCAGGGTTGAAAGAAATTGAAACCCGTATCAAACCAAATCTGGGTTAAATGAAATCAATCCCTAATCCAACCCACGACCTTGAATACGATAGCCACTTTTGGACAGAATGAGATCCCCAAATGTAACTCACCAGAAAAACATTGCCAATGAAACCGTAGATAGAATACCCAAGCACCACAGAGAACTTTAAGACAAACCTTAGTTAGAAATCAAAAAACCACAGACCCTAATAATCAGGGTTGAAAGAAATCGAAACCCTTATCAAACCAAAGCTGGGTTATATGTAATCAATCCCTAATCAAGCCCACGACCCTGAAAATGATAGCCACTTTCATACAGAGACACGGCGCAAACGTGGGTGAAAAGGATAG
The DNA here is from genome assembly GCA_001517045.1 of Pseudotsuga menziesii. Taxonomy (NCBI): domain Eukaryota; kingdom Viridiplantae; phylum Streptophyta; class Pinopsida; order Pinales; family Pinaceae; genus Pseudotsuga; species Pseudotsuga menziesii. Next base: position 6,058 of record LPNX010454237.1, read on the forward strand.
AAAACCCCAAACCCCCAAAAATGCAAGGAAGTAGAATCATCTAGTGATAAGAACAAGAAAAATCATCACGGCGACGCTAGAAGAAAGGTGACGAAATCACAAACAATAAAAAAACAGCCTATCCAAGGACCAAGCCAAAGCCAACTGCTATGTACAGTTCCCACTTGTTTTTAACTAGTTGGTACTAATCCTTAGCACATGAGGATGGACTCCAGTCGTTGGCAGTGGCTCATAGAAAAATCCCAAAGAAGGAGCTGAGGGGACGTAGAACAAAAAAAACTACAGTCAAGGGAAATGGAAAGAACCTAAGAATGCAGGTTCGAGTGAAGACAATTATCAATAAAAAATCCTGGAGGAATACCAACACCACGACGAAGCGGAGGAGGAAGCGCTGCCTAAGGGCACCGCCATCCTGAAGCCTGTAGACCTCAAACCCTCAAGCACCGAAACTTTGTATAGTATCAGACTAAAATATTGAAACAAGGTCAAAATCAAACCATCAGCTTCATGACTCTATAGACATTGTTAAAAATTTTACAATGTAGTACCATTTATATTTTTTTAGATTGAAAAAAGATGGAACAAGCTGTGTACTATATAACTTGATTTTTATGATCAGTTTTCAAAATTCTAAATAAACAACTATATATTAAAGAATATTCATTTAATAGTTAAAAGATGAGGTACTTTCCATTATTTGTAATTGAATGGTGAGTTATGCAACCTTGTATGTTTGGTTGCTCAGTTTAAAGGCAAGTTATTTAACTTATTGAATGGTGAGTTAAATAATAATTGAAGGGGCTACTTCTAACCTCAGCTTTACTTCTTATAGTTGTAGTATCTAACTGGACTGTTGCCAAGTTTTAAACTTCCCAACATTACACAACAATGGCATAGTTGGGTTATTAGCCTCAACATGCGGTGTGATAGAGATGGCCTTTCATATCCTTTAATAATGCGTAGTGAGGGTATTGATATAACCGCCCAAGGATTCTACAAATTCCTTTGGACCACTGTTTTCGACATTGTGCTTTCCCATGGTTTGTGAGACCTCCAAGTCGTGGTGAAGTAGGAGTTACCTTGAATGCATCCGCATGGATGGCTACAATCATGAGCTCATCTAGGTTTTCGAGGGTGAAATACATTGAGGTTTTCTCCTAAGGAACATTTAAATATTTCTTTGTTGGATTTTTAGGCTCTTGCTTCGGGATGGCCATGTCCTCGAGTGTGTTGTCTCTTCTATTTTGTGTTGGTATGTTATGCACTGGAATCACGAGATTAACAAATTGTGAAAATGATCATTCCACTTCCTTTTTCATTGTGCTTTTATATGGAACACAATATTTCCTTTGGGTTTTTTTCTACTATAGTTGCATGAAAATAAAATTCAATATACTTCTTATTGCCATCAAAGTGGTTTTCTTTTTTAGTTAGTCCCATAGGTTAATTATAGCATTCAACAACACTAGGTTTCCTCCCTCAGGGCCAATGGAAGACAATGCCACTGAGTTGGAAGGAATCATTCCTAAGTCCATTAAAATTGAAAGATGGAATGACCTACTGGAGTTCATGCAAGTAGAGGGAATTTAGTTCGTTCCTGTGTATGTTGTTGCATGCTCAATATGTAGGTGGTTTTGCAATGTGTAGGATTTTATCAATTGTGAATTTAAAAGTGGTGTTGACTAGTGACATGAGTTTGTTAACGGAGTTGCGAAAACTATAAGTCAAGCACAGAGTTCACCAACAGATTTGCTTGCAGAACTGTAAAATTTTGGAAAATTTTGTCCACAACTTGTCTTACAACAAATGTGTGAGAAGATAAATACCTAATACGAATGAATAAGTCACTAATCTAGATACTTTTTAAGATATAATCTAAACTATAACTCTAACTATTAAAACTAATTTTTTTTTAAGATAAAAAACGCCCCCCCAAAAAAAACCATAATACCAAATAGTGGTGCTCTGGGTAGGGACTTTTTTTTTGGTTAAAAATATATACACTTACCAAAACAAATTTTTGTGTTTACAGAAAAACCTTAAAATCATGCTTTGAACGTAAAACTATTGCTAACAATAGTATTTTTTTTCAAAAAATTGCATTATTTACCATTTTATCATAATTTAAAATTTTATTTATTAAATCTATTATTATCACTATATAATATAAAATTTTCTTTCAAATTTAAAATATTTCTAAAAACCTAAGAATTTTTAAAAATTTTAAAAACATATTTTAAAAATTAACGAAAAAAAACATTTTTTAAAATGAAGAAGGAGACCAATTTTTTTTAAAACTTTAAAATTTTATTAAAAGAAAATATAAATATATAAAAAAAGGAACCCCTCACCATCGACCACCTCTCCCCACTACCCTGCCCTAGTTCCAATTCCTCTCTACCCCCTCCCCCCTCTCCCTTCCACCTTGCCCCTCTACCTCGCTTCCACGTTCTCCCTTACTTGTCCCACTTGGCCATATCTCTGCCCCTCTTACATCTAAAGGGACACTCAAGGATCACTCATGGGAAAGAGACCATTGGGAGACCCTTTTGGTGCATAAGGGAACGAAACCCGCTCCTCATGCACCTAAGCGACCATCAGGGGTTGTAGCTTAATTCTGAAAGTCAAGGTGCATCCCCGAAGCAACCCTTTGGGCGCACAAGGGGTGTGCATTGCTCTCTCGTCTACCCAATGGGTCGCCCGATGCCTACATTTTGATTCTGAGAATCGAGCTACAACCCCTCGATTTCCCTTTTAGCATGCGAGGGGCAATGGTATAGCCAAGCGGGAAGTGAAGGGCAGGGGAGAGCATGTGGGGGCAGGCAAAGGGGTAGGGGCACAGGTGTCACACACCTCAAAAATCAATAAAAAATATTTTATATATATACACACACACACGCTCACACACACATCATTAATGTTCCTACATGATGCTAAATACATCTATCATAGTTTTTGTTATGTTACTAAAACATGCTTTACTACTACATGGAAAATTATGCAATGCAGATGTTTGCTAAGGGTACAATATCATCATATTTTTATTCAACATACAGGTGATTTTTTGTATTAAATTATATTGTTCTTTAATTAAGTGTAACATGGAATTATTAAATTTGAATATTGATTACTCGTTTTTAACTTTACTTTGTTCTTTCAACTTTTCCTCAATCGTTGAACTCGGATTTGAAAATTAGGTTCTCATTCATTTATTTGTTCAACCACGAACTTCTAATTTTAATAGTTTTTCCACAATTTGTAGGCATGCATTCTTTCCGCACACTCCTTCCGCAATCGCCCTTTCCACAATCTGTAGGAACTCCTTCCTTCCACAATTGCAAGTTACGTATTGTGGGGTTGTCTTTCAACTTTTTCAAACAAGGGTTTCGTACTTACCCTTTTTGAAACGATATTTCCATAATCACCCTTTCCATAATATGTGGGAACTCCTTCCTTCCTCAATTGTGGGTTGTTGCTTGCAGTTTTCCTTTCAATTTTTTCAAACAAGGCTTATGCATATACTTTTTCCACAACGATCTTCCCGCAATCACCCTTTCAAACTAGGCTACCACAAACCGTCTTTCCGCACTTAGATGTTTGCTGGTGAAGAGCTTGTGGTTTGTTTCTAAATTTTAAATGTTTAATATTTATGGGTATTAGCCATAAATTAACCTTGGCCCGAAAAACAATGATTGGAGGCCATGATTACAATCGATCGTGAGGTAAAGTGGTGATAAAATCTAGTACTTGGTTGACTTAAGGGTTTTAATGAGCTACCTAGCTGCGAGTTGACAATGCAACAAGGATTTTATTGTTTTCCTGAGAGTGCACCATGGCCCTCAACTTGTACCAAGCGATTTCTAGGGTTATGACAAGGGTTAATGTGTCTTTTGTTTGGTCTCAATCCTTCATTGTTTGGTTTTTTGCTATGTGGAAGAATAGAGCCGAGCTCTGTTTTGTTAATGGAATTTGGGATGGGGTTTGGGTGTGAAACTTGTATGCGGTTTTAATGGAATTTTTCCTTGATGCTTTCCAAGGTGAACTAGTTGTTTTCATGGCTCGAATGGCCTCCTGTAGCATGCTACTTACACCTCCAACCAACCTCGCCACCATTTCTAGCGATGAACAATGCCCTTTTAAGAAGTTAGAGATTATAAATTGAACTTTGCAATTTGATTAGGTATTTTTAGATTGTTTTTGGATGTAGAAAAGGGAGGGATAAGGATAACCCCGGAGGAGCCAACCCTTGACCCTCTCCGCAACTCATCAAAGGTAAGAAATTTGAAAATTTTAACTTGCTTATAATATTTCAATTTCAGATTCATTATAATTGAAGTTATTTGTTTGATAGGTTTAAGATTACTTGCAAGGAAGGAAACATGGTAACCTCCTCCCAGGCCTACATCATCAAAACGCACAGTTAAAAACCCTTTCTCTTTTCTTTTTTTTCATTTAAAAAGGATTCTTTCCACATTTACTAAATACAGTTGTGGTTTAATACAGGTAGATCTCTGACTAAGGAAATGGGTCGAGAGGGAAACTAAATCTAGCTTTGTGCCATATAATTTTTAATGGTTTTGTTTTAAACCCTTAGGTTTTAAGCTCTTCTTGACATAGGCTTACGACCACTTCATTCTTCCATTCGTTTTGTTTATTGTTTACAAGCATTGTAGTTTGTTTTTTAAATTAGTAACTTTGTTTGTAATTATCCTCTGCGTAGAGTAATGGTTTCCATCCTTCGATTGAATTACGACCATAATTAGATAATGGAAAGATTGTTGTGATTAGTTAGGTGTTTTGATTTCAAAGCTGTAACAACTATTAAGGTGATTGCCTTGATTTTAAATGTTGACTGATAGTGTAATATTTGATAGGATATTCGCGGATCCTTGATTGATTTGCTGAATACGTTATGGATGTCATAACTGGTTGTATTACATATGTAGGTAGTTGATGATATCGTATAATATATATATGATATTTTATGATTCTTTGTTTGATAGTTAGTTATATTAAAAAATCGTGGATTATTTTCATATCTAGGTTTATAATTTTCATAAGTATATTATTCTTAGATATTTTAATTAGATCCAAATGATCTCGATACGGCATTCTAGATCTATAAAATTTAGATTCACAACGGGGTTCTTTTAATAGGATGTATTTAATATATATATTAAAATTTCTAAGTTCTTTCGGCTCTCGAACAAATTCTATAATAAAAGTTGATTTGTTTAAAATAGTAGTTTTATCCCTTCGATTAACCTTGTGAGAATATATTTGGTAGGAATAATTTACAGACATTAAATAAATCAAATGAATCTAGTGTATGGATTCGAAACTAGAACAAGAATAAAAAACAATGACGCTCAAAATTTACTAATTATTATAAAAGTACCCATTACTAGCAATCATTGATTCAGGTATGGATGCCCAATATGAGATGCATAAATAATTAATCTAACATTGTACAAACATGATTAAAATACAGAAACATAGATATTTGTCCTATATAGATACATAAAAAGTTTCTACCTAAAAAATGTAGCCACACTTCAAGTTAAGATACACATCCTACTGCAACTAGATTTAATAATAAGCAAAAGAAAAACAACTCGGCACCAGTGCTGGGAAAACAAAAATGGAATAGTCGTTCTTCCCAACCAACTCCTAGAGAAGCCAAATTACTTGATTGAGAACCCATGAGCCTGTTCCCTGAACCACAAGAGAAAAATACACTTAATGTTCCATCTCTTGCATTCTTAGATTCAATCCCCATCCAATGCTATCCTCCTGCTTGCTAATGGACATACTATTATATAGTACTTTTCATAAGACTTGGTCATTTATGAGCCTCCTTCTTTTTATCACTCAACAAATAGTTGTGACCTGATTTGGGAAAGAGCCTTATTCACCTTGAGTTCTCACCGAGCAGCTACAACCACTTGTCTTTTCCTCTTGTGGGTCAGCAAAAACTCTTCAACAATAAATATACGTAAACACAGGTCTATCTTGTAAAATATCATATCTTATTTGATCAACTTTTATATATATTCATGGATTATTTGTATTTTGGATAGTGGATGTTTGAGAAGTTCAAGTAAATAGATTTTTACCGTTACATTAACAACGTGGTTTGCATGGAGTATTATCAAGTTTCTTGCTTCCGTTAACAAACCTTAACAAATTTAATGGTCATCATCAAGTCTCTCCCAATGATTATATCTCTAATTATTTTCATTAAGCTCATTGTATTAGATTGGGTAGCTTTGCTTCATTGTTAAAGGATTCTTCCATAACTCAGCAAAAAGCACAAATGATCTTATATTCTTGGTTATTAGGGATGATTCTTGCTCTGACTCTCCTTGGTTCTTGTTGGAGGCTCCATCAAACCTTAAGCATTCAAACTTGTTCTCGTATCTGGTCCTTTTCAAAGTGTAAAGGTTTGGAGGGAGGTCCTTAGGAAAATTCATCCTGTTCTTGAAGCAACTGGAATTGAACATTAGGTTTGGATATCTTCAAAGCTCTTTAAGATTTCAGGTATAATATTCATTTTTTATGTTGTCATACTTGATTTAACAAATGTTCCTATTGTATTTAGGTTTAACACGACATGTTTAACCACATATGTATTTAGGTTTAACACGACATGTTTAACCACTTCTAGCAACGTCTACGACATTCTTTTGGTTAGCTTTGAGACACTAATATGGTATTGTTGGACTGCTAAACTTTGTATGACTACTAATGAGATCTCCCTTGTTTAACAAAAACACTTTGTTTTCCACTACAACAACCACAAGGGTTTTCCAAAACTTTGTATGACTACAACAACCACAAGGGTTTTCCACTAAACTTTGTATGACTACTAATGAGATCTCCCTTATTTAAAAAAAAAAAAATTATATTTGGGCACAGCCTGCCCTTACTTTATGATCTCGTATCCAACTTACCCAAATTTCAATAAACAGTAAAGGAACCCATTATTTTTCCTGTTTTGCAAGCTTAAAAAAAGCCAACCTAATTATATTATTAGGTTGCGTCTATTATTTTGCCAAGAATTTGATGATCCTATCACTAGTGCAAAATGAGAGATTAGTGACCAGGAGACCAAAAATTTTGGTCACCACAATATTTTTCAAGGGATAAATGACCAAAATTGATAAATTTAAGTGGGCTAACTAAAAAAGACCAAGATAAATGACCACTTTTGGTCACGGGATAAAACTAAACTAAAAAAGACCAAGATAAATGACCAAATTTGGTCACGGGATATCTAGACTAAAAATAACCACATAACAATTGGTCATTTATTTGGTCATTTTTAGTTGTGGATCTGTTCGGCAATGAGAAATTACAACTTTGACAATGAGTTTGTACATTTTACTAAATTCTAATACTGCATATAGATTCAGATACCCCCTAGAACTTAGTAAATTGTAGACTGCCTCATGTGTCACAACTCCACCGTTGACACCAAACATCAATAAAGAACATTTACACATATACACAAGGGGTTTTAGATGTAATCACCAAAATTGTCTAAAATGTGTATGGTGAGACATCCTGACATTGTGGCTTTGGTTAATTAAAGTTATAATTAATAATAAAAGTTTAAATTTATGTACAATACATAGGTAAATTGTTCTTTTACATAATACAAATATGACATAATATACAATTTCGCCCCTTTATTCTCTTTTAAATGGATGAGATGAATGCCATATTGATTTAGCGTTAAACGATTGAGAATATGAGTGTTATCTTTTATATATTAGTACAGCAAGCAACATGTTAAACTCTAATTTACTTATTCATTCTTTTAAGTGGATGGGATGAATGTCATATAGATTTAATTTTTATTATTTTTTATTTTAAAAAAATCATAATTTTATTTTTCATAGAGTATCAATTACTATATATATAATATATATATGCGTGTGGCATATATTCCAAAAAAAGGTCTAAGAGTTGATCTTAGAGAGTACATCTTTACTTTTTTATATACAAAAATGACATCATAGATGTTGTCAAAATCTGTCTGTATCTATCAAGAAGTGTCAAAATATGTCTTAAAAAAAACAATAGGAGAGACATATCCCATCTATAAACACTGGTAAATCCACTTAGTGCCGACTAGAAATGACAAAATTTGTTGTTGAAGTAAGTATAGTGTAGATGATGCATATGTAAAAGATCGAATGACCTGACCTGCATTCAAAAACCACGGCATTTCCATAAAAGGGCGATGATAATATTGGAAGCTTTGGTCCTGGTTATGTTCTTCTACTTGAAATTGTCTTACAACTAGCTAGATGAAGTCCCTCTTTAAAAAGGGTGTATGCAATTCTATTATTGTCCTTGTAGACATGTATGTAGGAGAAGAAATTAAAATTTGATTTAATATCCATAATTTCTTCAAGTAATGGAATGAATCTCTAGAGTGTACACATCTTTGTGCAACATTGACCCAATTAACAACTAACATAGAGTCTCCATAAACTTGTAGATTATGTACACATTTTTCTATAGCAAAAATCATTAGAATTTTAAGGGGTAAAAGCTCAACATAATTGTTTGTTCTCTCTCCAAAAACCAAAGAAATATTAAAGTTAAATTTTGATGGTTAAAAAGATGAGTGTTATTTTTTGCATTGATCTTGTAAATGACACACGTATACATTAGAGAAATTGACATTTGGAGCGATGCTTTACTTGCATTACACAGGGTCTATTCTTTTTCGCTACCACTATATCTCTAGGTGCACCTACACAACTTTTAACATAGGACACAGGTTAAGCAAAGTTGAAATTTGTGAAGTTACTAACATTGCAAAAAATGATTTTACAATGTAATCTCTCACTACTTATTAATCTACAAGCATAAGAAAACTTTAAAATTATATAATTATTAAATTTAACTTAACTATTTAAAAAAATTCTATATATATATTTTAAAAATAATAATAATAAGTAAAAAATTTCATTACAAGAAAAGAACTCTCTTAAAAAATGACTTCACACAAAAGTCTTTGTGCGAAGTCTTGTTTGAAACACAGGTGTGTTAGAAGTTTGTTTTATTTCAAAGAGACTTGGGCCATGTGTTTGTGGAGAAGGTATGTATTATATCATTCCATGTTACCTCTTGGTTTCCTTACGGGTGCTTAAGGATTTTCAGGAGAAATTTCAATATCTTGACATCCGAGGAAGCTAATCTCCTTTAATCTCCCTAGATAGGAGTAACAGATTGGATAAAACAACAAGGATCCCATATGGGAGGGCATCAAAAGCATTTTAATCAATCACAATGTCTAGGAATTTCCAGGAGCAGGCCATAGAGTATGTTCAGCAGCCAGTACGGGAGGGTAATGCTGGAAATTATGTGAAGGCATTCCCCCTGTACATGACTGCCCTTGAATACTTTAGAACCCATCTCAAATATGAGAAAAACCCCAAGATCAAAGAGGCCATCACCCAGAAATTTATAGAGTACTTGAGGAGGGTGGAGGAGATCCGAGTTGTGCTGGACGAGGGTTTGAGTTCGAGGCCTACTGCGAACGGGGATGTCACCGTGGCCACCAAACCCAAATCAAATTCGGGAGCCAAAGGGGATGGAGAGGATCTGGTGCAAGCCAAGCTCCGATCAGGGCTCAATTCGGCCATAATTCAGGAGAAACCCAATGACAAGTGGACTAGTGTGGCAGGACTAGAGAGTGACAAGCAGACCTTGTAGGAGGTTGTCATCCTACCTGTCAAGTTACCCCAGTTATTCACACACAAGTTTTTATTTTTTTTTGTTTAGCTATGATCCGATCATTTTTCATAGTGAAGTGTTTCAGGGTATTTAAAAGCCGAATGAAGCTATAAGAATAATATTTCGTTTTACAAACTTTCCCAGATGAGGGGTTTCTTTGCCAATTTTTTACAAATGGGTCCTTTATTCCTTTTCATTCAGGGTTGTAAAACTTTCAAAGTTATTTGTATAGAGTTTTCTATGAGGCAAATCATCGACGGGAAATTTAGTCTTTTTATTTGTTTTCTATGATGCAAATGATCGAGAGGAATATATGAGGCAAAAGTGTCATATATTATAATGTTGTGCAGTGTACTAGAGGGATCTTTAATCGCTGGTATTCGATACCTATTTTTTATTGTGATCTTTTTCAGCTCTTTGCAGTCCATGTACATATGTTGTTTCATGTCCTTTGTTACAACTTCTATCAACCTTTAGGGAGAGGTGCCTGCTTCAGTATGTCACATGTTTATCAACCTTTAGTGCTGATGATTGATTTCTACATTCTTCAGTTTTGAGCCTCAACATAGTTTCAAGTTTGGAAATATTTTATTGTGCTCGAGGTTGAAGTTATTTTTTATTACTCGAAATTTTATCAAAATCATGAACAACCACTCCTTCAGGTTTGTTTGTAGTCTTGTTTTTTAACTTATTCATGTTATTATTAACTTGTAGGTCGATTTGATTTTCTATGACTTGTACCTGCAGTTCCTTTCTTGATCACTTCACATGGTGATTTATCTAGTAATTCTCTTCATCATGCCTTATCTTCTTGTAGTGCTGCATTTCTTTGACTTATCAATTGAATTATCTATCAACTTGTTGAGTTTAGTCAACTTGTTAGCATGGACTGACTCACATAGTCACTTATGTGTCTTCTTCTTCTGAGTTAACCGTACTTTAATGGTGCCAATCCAACTATTATTGGCTTCAAAAGCCATTATCTGCCTTTATGCATCATTTAGGGTTAGGACTTTGAACAAGTTGAGTTCATTCTGTGTTGGCATTTAATGGTGCCAATCCAACTATTATTGGCTTCACAAGCCATTATCTGCCTTTATGCATCATTTAGGGTTAGGAATTTGAACAAGTTGAGTTCATTCTATGTTGGCATGTGGAGTTTGCAAATATATTTCATAAAACATGCTCCTCATTTGCATGGATCTTCAATTTGATAATGTACTTGTGGAATATTTCATGACAATTTAACATCTACCATCCAACTTTGAACTGCTGCTTCATTTTCAGGATTTTCGAATAATCCGTATGATATAATTCCTGCATCATCAGTTGTTGGAACTTGGACCTCCTGCCTACTTTTATTGAGAAATCAATCATGTTTCCCTTATTGCTCATTGAAAATGCTCCACAATAACAGTTTTAACTAGAATTTTTTTGCATATATCAAATGTGATCCTATGCATGTTTTTAGTATCTATGTATTTGAAAAATTCAAAAAATAATTGTCCATTTTCCTCAGTGATATGCCTAGGTTCTTCTTGTTGAGTTATTTCCATGTTTACCTCCACTGTTCATTTGATTTATAACATTCATTATGATAGGAATTATGGGGATTGGGTCTTTGGGATGTGACTTCAACCTACATAGTATATTGGCATTGATATTGCTCCCTAGTCCTTTGGAAGAGGGATTTCCACAACTCTACTGGAAGGGTCATTCCCTATATTAGGCAACATTAATCAAGTTTGTTTATTGAACTTAGCTTTTATAAGTACCTCCAGCTGTATGGAATTCTGATATGATTTTAAACTTGCACTTGAAGGTTTTTTCTTTTTCCCCATAGAATTATTTGTTGTAAGCCATGACTTCTAGGCCAATGTTATTCTTTATACTTCATGTTTTATTTCTCTGTGATTCTTATTTTCTGAAATGGGCTTGACAGAACATTGGTTACTTCAGCCATAGTCTGTGGTTTCTTAGAGGAAAAATCAGATTATGGAGCAAGAACTATGATCCTTTCTACCTTTTAGGTTTCTTGTATCCTACGTCTGTTTATGAACCTAACTACGAGTTCAGTTATCTATTAATAGAGCTGTTCAAATTTGACATGCTTGTTTATGCTTCCAATGAAATTCTAATTAAATATGTTTTTAATTTTCGTTACAAGAAAAGGTCCTATAGACCATGTGAGTGTAAAACAACATTGAAAGTTAAACATATTCATGAGTGCAAAAGCGTCATATATTATAATGTTGTACAGTATACGAGAGGGATCTTTAATCCCTGGTATTGGATACCTATTTTTTATTGTGATCTTGTTCAGCTCTCTGCAATCCATGTACATATCTTGTATCATGTCCTTTGTTACAGCTTCTATCAACCTTTAGGGAGAGGTGCCTGCTTTAGTATGTCACCTGTTTATCAACCTTTGGCGATGTCGATTGATTTTTGTGTTCTCCAATTTTGAGCCTCAACATAGTTTCAAGTTTGGAAATATTTCATTGTGTTGCACGTTGAAGTTATTTTTTATTACTTGAAATTTTATCAAAATCATGAACAACCACTCCTTCAGGTTTGCTTGTAGTCTTCTTTGTTAACTTATTCATGTTATTATTAAATTGCAGGTCCATTTGATTTTCTATGACTTGTACCTGCAGTTCCTTTCTTGATCACTTCACATGGTGCTTTATCTAGTAATTCTCTTCATCATGCCCTATCTTCTTGCGGTGTTGCATTTATTTGTCTTATCAATTGACTTATCTATCTACTTTCTTAGTTTAGTCAACCTATTAGCATGGAATGACTGACATAGTCACTTAGGTGTCTTCTGCTTTTGAGTTAGCCATACTTTAATGGTGCCAATCCAACTATTATTGCCTTCACAAGCCATTATCTTCCTTTATGCATCATTTAGGGTTAGGAATTTGAACAAGTTTAGTTCATTCTATGTTGGCATGTGGAGTCTACAAATATATTTCAGTAGAACATGCTCCTCATTCTCATGCATCTTCAATTTGATAATGCACTAGTGGAATATTTCATGACAATTTAACATCTACCATCCAACTTTGAACTGCTGCTTGATTTTCAGGATTTTCGAATAATCTGTATGATATAATTCTTGCATCATCAGTTGTTGGAACTTGGACCTCCTGCCTAATTTTATTGAACAGTTAATAATGTTTCCCTTATTGCTCATTGAAAATGCTCCACAATAACAGGTTTAACTAGAATTCTTTTGCATATATCAAATGTGATCCTATGCATGTTTTTAGTATCTATGTGTTTCAAAATTCAAAAAATAATTTTCCATTTGCCTCAATGATATGTCTAGCTTCTTCTTGTTGAGTTGTTTCCATGTTTACCTCCATAGTTCATTTGATTTATAACATTCATTATGATAGGAATTATGGGGATTCGGTCTTTGGGATGTGACTTCAACCTAGATAGTAGATTGGCATTAATATTGCTCTCTAGTCATTTGGAAGAGGGATTTCCGCAACTCTATTGGAAGGGTCATTCTTTATATTAGGTAACATTAATTGATTTTGTTTATTGAACTTAGCTTTCATAAGTACCTCCAACTGTATGGAATTCTGATATGATTTTAAACTTGCACTTGAAGGTTTTTGCTTTTTCCCCATAGAATTATTTGTTGTTAGCCATGACTTCTAGCCCAATGTTATTCTTTATACTTCATGTTGTATTGCTCTATGATTCTTATTTTCTTAAACAGGCTTGATAGAACATTGGTTACTTCAGCCATAGTCTGTGGATTCTAAGAGGAAAAATCAGATTATGGAGCAATAACTATGATCCTTTCTACCTTTTATATTTCTTGTATCCTACGACTGTTTATGAACCTAACTAGGAGTTCAGTTATCTATTAGTAGAGTTGTTAAAAGTTGACATGCTTGTTTATGCTTCCAATTAAATTTTGATTAAATATGTTTTTAATTTTGGTTACAAGAAAAGGTCCCATAGACCATGTGGGTGTAAAATAACATTGAAAGTTAAACATATTCATAAGTGCAATAGCATCATATATTATAATGTTGTGCAGTGTACCAGAGGGATCTTTAATCCCTGGTATTGGATACCTATTTTTTATTGTGATCTTATTCAACTCTCTGTAGTCCATGTACATATGTTGTATCATGTCATTTGTTACAACTTCTATCAACCTTTAGGGAGAGGTGCCTGCTTTAGCATGTCACCTGTTTATCAACCTTTGGTGATGCTGATTTATTTCTGCATTCTTTAGTTTTGAGCCTGAGCATAGTTTCAATTTTGGAAAGATTTTATTGTGCTGCAGGTTGAAGTTATTTTTTGTTACTCAAAATTTTATCAAAATCATGAACAACCACTCCTTTAGGTTTGTTGGTAGCCTTGTTTGTTAACTTATTCATGTTATTATTAACTTGTAGGTCCATTTTCTTTTCTATGACTTGTGCCTGCAATGCCTTTCTTGATCACTTTACATGGTGCTTTATCTAGTAATTTTCTTCATCGTGCCCTATCTTCTTGCAGTGTTGCATTTCTTTGGCTTATGAATTGACTTATGTATCGACTTACTCAGTTTAGTGAACCTGTTAACATGGACTGACTGACATAGTCACTTAGGTGTCTTCTACTTTTGAGTTAACCATACTCTAATGGTGCCAATCCAACTATCATTGGCTTCACAAGCCATTATCTGCCTTTATGCATCATTTAGGGTTAGGTCTTTGAACAAGTTGAGTTCATTCTATGTTGGCATGTGGAGTCTGCAAATATATTTTAGTAAAACATGCTCCTCATCCTCATGGATCTTCAATTTGATAATGTACTAGTGGAATATTTCATGACAATTTAACATCTACCATCCAACTTTGAACTGTTGCTTGATTTTCAGGATTTTTGAATAATTTGTATGATATAATTCCTGCATCATCAGTTGTTGACTTCTAAGAGGAAAAATCAGATTATGGAGCAAGAACTATGATCCTTTCTACCTTTTATCTTTCTTGTAGCTATAACTTCCATATATTTAGAAGGTTTCAACTTAGAAATATTGATATGGCTACTCATCTTTCAGTCTGTCATTGAAGTCAACGTGGATTATTGAAGTTTTTGCCTATTGTCAATGTCAAGTTGTCAATGTTGGTCTCTTTGGTAGTTGTCGCCACAAAATTTTGATCCAAGATGAATTACTTGTTGAGATCACAATAGATAAATAAGGATCGAATGGAACCAACCAATAAATGCTCAATGAGCATAAACCATAAACCCATAAAGAGAAGAGAATATGTAGGTTCCTGTAGGATAAATAATTATTCACTAATGAATAATGAAGATATTTGTACAATTGAGGGTGACTGTGTATTCATAAACACTCTAAGGTGGGGTTTCCCCCCAAAGAAGGGTCTGGGATATGGCCCTTAGTTTGGTACTAACCACCCAGATATAATATAATAAAGTGTTTGACTAGTTTGGCCTTTAAGCCAAAACTTTAGAGTCCTAGACACTAAACCATACACATAAGAGAGGTTGGCCCATGACCTTATGTGAAGATTACATAATCTTTTCAATTTTCAACATTATTCTGACTATTTTTTCATATAATCCAAAGAGATAGAGAATATGCTACTGTCTCTATGCTTCTACTCTATTTATTAGGTTTAGTGATACCTCATAATCTCTCTTTACTTTGGGCGTATTTATTTTCCCATTAAAACTAACTTATCTCCCTTTCTGGGTAGTTAATGCTTTATCTACGTCACGTTCAAGATGTTGATGTGCAGCAGATTGGGGTAGCTGCGACATTGTTTTAAATGTTTACTGCTTCTGTATCTCTTTGTTGCAGCATTGATTCAAATTTTTATTGTTTTTGGATCTTTTGGAGAGTTCCAAGTAAAAAATAGTTAGGAAAATGGAATTGTCTGAATGAAAGATTAGGTTGGTTGATGCATAAAAAAATTATTTCAACCATGATCGGCCTATTCTTGAAGCTTAACCCTATCATTGGCCTGTTTGTGATCACAAAATGTTACTCTGGCTAAACTAAAGATGGCCAAAGACAAATTTACAAATATACAAGTTTGAAGTGATTATTCAAGAATCAAATTGGTTAAAAATTAGATATCTGAAGCAGTTTAATATGTTATAAATTAAGACTGTCAAATAAAATTGACAATTGCAAAATTTTCTAAAGCAATATTATAACTGTAGATGGGGATGAACCTCCAGAGTCAAAAATGTCTATTAGATGAACCTCCAAACGTGTAAGGCCTAGTGGTTGGTTCCAGGACTGGTATACAACTGAAGACTTGAACATCCAAGAAATCTTGCACAGGAATGGTCCCTTTACATCATTCAATTCAAGAATTGTGCATATGTTCTTCAAGATGAGGATGATGAGTTGAGGTGGTCAAGAAATAAATCCCATGGGACTCTTACTGACAAGCTGGGAAATGAATCTCTGGTGAATATTTTGCTCGAGAAATACTTGAGGAAAGTTCACTAATGGTGGTTCTGTATCTGGAAATTAGAAAATCCTTTAAAAACTAGGTTTTTAAGTAGTTAGTTCTCCAATAAAGTCCTCAACTCAGGACAATGCATAAAAAAGGAATTGAAATAGTCCCAATTGGTGTGTCTTGTGCAATTAGGACTTTTAATTGGAGTAATTGAAGGCCGCTCCTCAATATTTCCCAGACCCTTATTGCAACCAATGATAAACACTTCCTTTTCCTGGGGTTTCTTTGATGGAGCCTATCAAGGGACTCCACGTAATTGTGGGGCTAGTGTGATTCCTCATGTTCTCTCCATTAATTTTCTTTTAAGTACGGTGCTTCTCTTGGAACAAACCATAGACTTTAGATTTTTTCATTGTCATTGCTTCTGAAAATAGTTGCAACAAAATAATTAGGAAGCCTCATGTGTTGGGTGACTCAAAGATGCTTATTGATTGGGCAAGTAGTAAATGCCAACTCACAAATTTGACTATGGGACCTTTTATACAAGGAGTTATATAGGTAAAGCTTCATTTTGAATACATTTCCTTTCCCACATATATAGAGAATTCAACTCCAACAATTACATAATTTCAAATAGGAGCACATGAAAATAATCATAGCATCTTATCTTAGGTGCACCCACAGTTTTGACCAATAATGGTCACAATTTAGGCTCTTCCCCCGCTCCATATTCTGTATCAAAAATTAAGCATAGACATTTTTTCAGTCATTGTAGCAAAATAAGTCACAAAATGAAAATAAAAGAAGATAGTTCCTCGTGGATGCTTTCAGACCTTTGATTGAGTAAATCAACTAACCCCAGGACAAACAAAAAATGCCTTGGTAGAATGCTTGGAATTGTAGTAAATTTCTGAAATTCTAATGGCACACACCCTTCATTGTGTTAGATGATGTTATTCCTATAATTATGGACTGTATAATGAGTAAGCCTTAAGGTGATGATGACATTGCAGATCTAAACAGGGTAAGAAAATAATTTTGCACTGTAATACATTGGATGCCATTTATTCATTATAACCACTAGCTAGAAATAGACCTGTATTTTAGTTAATGACTAGACCTTATGTGTTAGGGACTTAGCAAAAAGTCCCTTTCAGATAGAACCTTTGAAGAAAAGACATATATGTATAGCTCCTTTTTTATCAGGTTAAAGTTTGGCCAACATAAGATTTCATACATGGCGGTACTTGAGTTTGAGACTTTAGGCAACTAGATTCTATGAAGAGTGCAGATTAGACATGGCCAAAGGCACATAATACATGCAATAGACAAATAATCTCTTCATAGAATCATACCTTAAACCATCCCATGAAAAAAAAGCTTGGACGTGCAAGGTCTCACTTTGAAGGATTGGAAATGGTTCAATGTAGGACCTTTGAATACAGGACAAAAGAGATTTACATTAGAACCCACGTGATTTTCTCTTAAAAAAAGAATTAATGAAATATGGGTGGCCTAAGATCATGAACTAAGGTAGGTTTGGAAATTTCAAGGAAATTTGTAAAGAAAGTACATACTTTAAAGCTAGAGTTCCGAGATGGTTGGTCCCATATAGCCATGATTCAATCTATAGGTTATAATGATAGCCTGTGCTCCGTGACAAGACAAGAAATCAAGCATCTTCTGTGGAGCTGCAAGAATGCCAAACAATCCGAGACTGGTTGTGGCAAGATACCATACACTGGGATTTTCCCTTTAAACTGGAAAGTTGTTCATCTATGGGGATAAGTGAATGATTAAGAAAGGAGGAGGATATGGTATGCATAATTTTTGCTTCAATTGTTAGGAAAGTATTAATTTAACATTTTCATATTTTATACTTGACCTGTTAAATACTTAGACAATGACTTCCATATTATTCATAAATTCAAAAGTTTGATGGCCTTGTATCCTCCCTTAACCTTCTCCATTCCCATAAATGGTCCAAGGAACATACTGTGGAATGATCAAACATTTATTTGAGTGAACAATCCATTATTTTATATTTATGTATTCAAGTCCTTAAGAACAACTATCAAGTCGACATTAGAGAAGTGTTGCAAAAGACTGCAAAAACAAAAGATGGGCATGTGTACATATATATTGATGTACATTTATATGTACTAATATTGTCCTATGTCAAATAATTGACAACATTAAGCACTAGATGTAATAGTAATCTGTGCAGCCTTCTGATCTTTGTGCCTAACAGGCCTAAAGGGATCATGTCATGTAGGCACTTTAGGCTCCAATAGCAAAATGAGGCTGGAGTTCAAAAACCAAATTGGTGTGGGATTAGGTTGAAATTTTTTGGTGTTCAAACCCAACGTAGTTTCAAGTCGAATTTAATGAAATAATACCCAACCCAGTTAAATGAGTACTGTAATTTTCACATAAAAATTTCAGACTTTGAAAGACAGTAAGAACATCATTTTTACAGGCATAAAATTAAAGAGACTTGCACACCATGAAATTTCAGACAAGTATTTTTCAGCATATTGTCCAGGTAAAACCGAGAATGGGAAAACCTGTTAGGGAGAGAGAGTCTTTATTTCTATAAAATTTGAATTTAGTACAGCAATTCAATACTCAGAGAACCACTTATCTCAACCCACTGAAGACTATCACCAGGTGAAGTTATTGACTTTAAATTGTAAAGAAGATTGGATAGAGAATGGTGTTATAAAAGGCATACGAGTCATGAAACATTGGTTTCCTGGAAACTCTTTCAATATAAAATATGCTAGTTAAAATTATATTTAGATAGTTCCATCAGGCACAACACCAGGGTGGTCAGCAAAAAACTGTTTCTCATCTTGAAGATCTGCAAGGCCAAGCATTAAATTGTATGAGAAGTCAGCACAAAATGGAAGATCTAGATGTTGATGGCATTCACTCTAACCTTATTAGATCACATGTAAATTGAATAGTTAGTTTGTAATTAAATCTGGGATTTTAACACAAATAAATAGTACATTCCAAGAAAAGAACATCTATAAGATGTTTAATGCACAAACTCATTCAAACAGAAATTGAACAAACTTTAAAGTTCAGAGGCTTTTTAATGATATGTGTTCTACCATCTGAAAATAATTAGAACATCCTTCCAGGTAGAAAATGGGTGAATATTAATAATCACCACTTGGAAGATCAATATTGTGTTCTTCCACTGATTATGAGAGAGATTCCTGTAGTTCTACAGCTACTCAGTCTCTCTTATAAATAGGGGTAACAGGGGTACTATATGAGAATGGATGCCAAAATGTTATTGGACAACCTATAAGGAGTACGTTTGGAGACAAGAATTGCTAGTGGAAGAGGCATTGTTTCCACTTTGGGTAGATCCTCAAAGCTAGAAAATGAAGTACAAACCAAAGGAAGATGAACGGTTCTGAAGCCCTATATGCTATGGCTAACATAGTTCATTCAGCATGTCCAGGGTACTCCTTCTGCTAAAGCTGCGATAACATTTTCCTTAACATGCATGTGCAAGTGTAGTATGACATTTCAATAGCTCTCCCAATTATATTTTAGCTTAGATTGGACTCATCGAAGTGAATTTGAAGCTAATGTTATGCACGTTATTCTCCATATAGAAACTGCATGAGTTATGTTGAAATTGAAAGCTTTGGAAACTGGAAAACCTCAAACAGAAGATGTAGCGATTCAGTTGGCGAACAAAGAACATATGATTTGGCAGGTTAATGCTAGTCCCCATTTCAATGAACATGGTGTTTCTATTGGGGTTTCCATGGTTTCTATCAATATTACTAAAGATGTAATGTTTATAATTGTAGTTTTAATAGATAAACTACCTAAAACTACAACACACTTTTGTAAATGTTTTTGGTTTAAAATTTAAAGTTAATATCATTGGAGTTGTTAATATCAAGTTTTGTAAATGTTTTTGGTTGTTAAATTTAAAGTTAATATCATTGGAGTTGTTATTTTCAGGTTTTTGCATTTTATAGATAGCATGTAGCAATTGAGCTAAATATATTTGTGAAGTAATCAAAACAATATCTTTTTGACCAGATAAATCATAATACTAAATTTGAAATGGGACATAAAGTAATTAGGGTCATGTATTTTGTTGAAAACGAAAAAAAGTTGTAAATTTTGAACTTAGTAAATTAACTGGCAATCTTGTGTCACTATTGAATAATTTGGCACCTTATGGTATTAGATATAATACTGAATTTGGTAATAATAGAAATATTTAACTTAATACTGACTATGGACTTCTCTTGCCATAGGAGGCTTATGCACAGTATAGGATTTGAAGCATTTGTAGATATTTGAATATTCAAATGTTGATAAACACTAATATCAAGGCCAATGATAATGTATGAAATTTCTAAATGATTAGGGTGTAGGAAGGCAATTTCATGGACAAAGACTGGGAAACATATCTACTTAGATACCATCCTTTGGGAAAATCTTATATAGTATAAATACAATCATCCTCTACATAATCAACCTGGTATTTCCTGAGAATTGTAACGTTGGTCCTCTGCTGTCATTGTGTGCAGGGCCATAAAGGACAATTCTTTTTTTCAATTCACCTTCTCTTGTTCCAACAAGGCCAGCTCATTAAGCGACTTTCCCTAAGGTTTCACTTCCCTCTTTTCTTTTGATTTATGTTTATTGCATATTTGGGAAAGTAGGTTTACGTAGCTTTTCTCACATACACAATTCATACATTTTACTTTTTTGTTGTGCTAGCATTTCCAACTTGTGTTTGAGTGCATTTCAATACATTTTTGCACCAAATCATACAAAACAGAATGGTGACTCCACGGGAAAAGAAATCTATTATTTATTCTTTTGGACGTTGGATTTGATACTTTTTTAAATCATTCATCAATTTCCATAGTTGTCATGTCATTTACTAACCACATGACATATAGGTGTGAACTTCTTCACAAATTGCACTATGTATGTAGGTTTATACCTGTGCAGTCGAGCATAATTGTTTTGTGGATTTGTTGATTATCTTTCATGTTGAAATCCATTTCCTAGTTTAGAGTTGAGTTTTACTTTTCTTAGGTACTAAATAGTGTAGATTTATCCATTCAATTTTAATCTTAACCAATTCTTAAATTGAATTTGTTAGATTAGATTTTCCTATTTTGTACATGATCTTGGTTATTGTTGTTAGCTGTTGAACATTATAAATAATTTGCTTCATTGTTTTTCTACTTTACAGTTCATTGTTTTCGTACTTTACAAGTGATATTTTTTATTGGATTTTGCAGGAGTGAGTTCAACTTATAAGTAGGCCATTGAGTATGAAGAGCCTGCTGCTGAGGCTTTTCCATTCAGTATGAAGAGCATGTTGTTGAGGCTTTCAAACTGCTAAGTATGGCTTTGAAGCTACTGCGTGGGATCTAAGTATGATTTAGTGCTGAATATGGTTTGAAGCTGTTGACGTGGGATCTAAGTATGGTTTTGTAGCCAAGTGCAAGTAGGATGGTTTAGCCATTGTAATATTTTGAAAAGTAATGATTTTCCTGTAAAGTTGTATGGAAATTAATATGATTTTTTGAGAAAAATTATATTTATTGTAATACTTTTGACATTTCATATAATATAATTTATGTGTTTTAAAACTTATATATATGGGTGTACTTTATATTATGTACCAATGTTGTAATTATTAATTAATTATAATGTGACATTGCATAATTCATATATGTATTAGATGATGATAAATAATATATGATTCTTTTTTTAATTTAAACATAATATCATATTAAAAATTTATATTGATCAATAATGGACACCATTAAAACTACTAAAATATAATGACCACACATATAATGACTAAAAATAACCAAATTGGATGCCAATAAATGAGATCAATGACCAAAATCCGCATATAAAATGACAAAAAATTGAGAGATATGTAACCAAACAATGAGAAATAAATAACAAAAAAAAAACCAAAATTCGTATATCAATGACCAAAAATCACTTTTGGTCACTAATTTACGGTCTTTTATTACGCGTCCATATTTGGTCATATTCCAGCTTGTCATGTGGTCATTAATTTGGTCATATATTTGGTCATTGATTCAAATATATGACCAAATTAATGAACAACCAACAAGCTATAAATGACCAAAATAAAAATGACCAATTTTGGTCGCGTAATAAAAGACCGTAAATTAACCACCAGCGATCGCCAAACCAAAAGTGGTCATTGATATGCGGATTTTGGTTATTAATCTCTCATTTTCCACTAGTGTATTGAGTCTTTAAAAAAGATACGTTTGAGTTGATGCTAAATTCTAAATTTTGCATTGATGCTTTGATCACTTTTTGTGCACCTTTTTATCACTATTTGTGCACCTTTTTATCATATGCGTTGAATCAATAAATATAATCTGTCCACCTTGGTATTATTCGCTAGAATGAGATTATTGCATTTATATGTTTAGAATAAATGTTAAAATAGTGGCACCTTCATTTAAGACTAACAATTAGTTGTGTTCAGCTTGCGGTTTCCTGGTAGTGAGTGACATGTTTGCGGTGTACTGACATGTTTTCTTCCATGGATAACTCATCGCTGATGAATGCTAATGCATACCAGAACGTCGATGATAACATGTAGCTAAACATGGATAGCTGGGAGTTGAACCACTTTAACTAAACCATTTTCCATTCTATAGCTATTTCTCAACCATTTAATCTCTATCCACCTCATCCAACCACAAACTATATTTATGTACTAATATATAAATAATAAACACTTAAAACCCAACACTTAGCTAATCAATCAAACATTGACAATTAGTAATTATAATTAAACATATAAAAGAAATCATAACACTTAACTTGCGCCCTTTTCATCCACCCACCAAAATAAATGAATGCCCTAGTTTTATGATATGGGTTGTGTTTGATTTGCTTTGTTTTCAGCAAATCAAAAGAGCTTATATTCCAGATCTTATCTGATTTTATAGTGATTTGCACAATAAAGAAATGACACAGCACACCAATGTCTATCACGACGCCCACTTTAGCTCGTCAATCTATCTCTTAAATCAAAAGAGCTTATGTTAACGTAGCGATGTAGAGAGCTAACAGAGAAAGGAGTTGTCTAACAGAGAAAGGAGCTTTTGATGGTTGATTTTTTTAGTAGGGTTTATTCTCGGGTCAGAATTTGGTTAATTTAATCTATAAAATTTGTATTCTTTTATTGTTTGTTAAATGATTTTAAACTTCAAAATAAAATTAGGTAAAATTAGGTGACAGGAAAACCAAAACACCTACCCTTTGTAAACTTTAGCAATGTGTTTGAAACTTCTAAAAATTCCAAAAAATTAGCTAAAAACAAAGGTCAAAAAGTTCCTCTCTTAGACAACTCGAATGAGAAATATGTCTTAGGTCAAGGATTATGATTTAGTTGAGAGGATTAGAGTCGTTGAATTGTCAGACTATATGGAAAGGGGGCGTTAGTTAACGCAGGATACAACTTTTAAGCAATCAAGGGGCATCATGACGGCATTGACCTTCATGGTAATATGCGAATCAATCACCAGTATTAAAATGCATTTATTTACAATTCTTCTCTATGCATACGTAACATTGCATGGAATGCTGCATGTAAAATTGTTTTTTTTTTCAATATTTAAAAATTATGTTGACAGTAAGAGGGCAGGAATATTTAAAAATTATTGGAAGGTCCAGGGAAGCTGTATTTAATTGGGAGGAGGGCAGGAATATTTAAAAATTATTGGAAGGTCAAGGAAGCTCTATTTAATTGCGTGATAGAGAGCTCCATTGACTTCAAATAAAACATACGGAGCCAGTTTAATAATAGTTTGAAAGCTTAAATTAGTACCATGTACGTAGATTTCCTCTCAATCCATTAATTAAATATATGAGGTTTTTAGATCTAATTTCTAAAGTGTTCAGAATTTGACACCCAACGATCTATGCAGTTACTCAAAACAAATCAAGTTGAAAATATATATATATATATATATATATATATATATATATATGGGATTGTTGGGAGGAGCTGCGTGTACGCAGTCTTAGCTCTTTGCATTGTGCATAGGCAAGTTGATTGTGAAAATTAGAGATTAGCTAAGCTTTCCATACGTAGAAAGTGAAAACACCATTTTGTCTTACAAACCATATCTTTCTGATTCGTTCATATGTAAAGAGACTAGACTTAGGCTTGAGTTATATATATATTCAAATTCATCAAAAAGATGACATTACAGTTATAAAAATAAAATCAACACATTGATTCAACCAATTACTAATATATATAATATGTAAAATCTCATGCATGCATACATTCATAGTCACTAACTTAATTTGAATTTCATTGGAGTAGAATGATATATATATATATATATTCAAATTCATGAAAAGATGACTTTGCGGTTATAAAAATAAAATCAACACATTGATTCAACCAATTACTAATATATATAATATGTAAATTCTCATGCATGCATAGATTCATAGTCACTAACGTAATTTGAATTTCATTGGAGTGGAATGATATAGGATTTGTAGGAATACCACGTGAAATTAATTAAATTTTCATATTATTAGAAAAATAGGAGAGGAGAGGAAGTGGAGAGTACAAAGGGTTGCACACATAAACATAGGAATGGTGTAAAACCAATTCAATTAATTAAGAAAAATGATTACATTAAATAGTTTAAGTTATCTCAAACAGACTTAGATCTAGATCTTATAAACTTGGATTTTAAACAACTCATCTAATCTAAAAGATTCACAATATCTAAAAATCTATTTCTACATTATTCCAACATCATTTTTTAATGGAGAAATAGATTTTCTATAATGACAAGACATAGCATGCCTGTTGGTCTCAGTCTCAACGAGGCTTACATATTAGCAAAATACTTTAACAATTTAGAGCTCGAAGCCTAGTACTCCTCAATCCTCCTATCCCCTTCATCTTGACTTTTGTTGTTGTCAGATAGTAGTTATTTGTCTTCTTCATTTCCTTCTCTAGATCTTGAATTCTTCACGCCTTATGGAGCTCGGTTCTCGTACTACTATTCTGTATTTTCCTTCAACTATGCCTAGTTTAGTGGAATGTTGCAACATTTGCTCATAGCTTCTCATACCTTGTAGTTAAAATTCAACATTGATATTTCTCATGGAAATATCAATGTTGATGTGACTTACAACATCAGCATGGGTCAGGCTGTCAACTTTAACTAACATATCAATTTTAATCTCTTCAGCTTCTTCCGCAACATTCAATATTGCTTCCAATTCTTCATAAAATTCATAAAACGCTTCTTTTTCAACATCATCATGGATACTTATAGTTGCAATCCTAAATTTCATTGTTTCAACAATATGTATAGCATTGGCATCACCATTACACTCTACAGATAATGAACCTTCTTCATCATTCATCATTATAAGAATCAATTTCATTTCATTCTTGATTGCACTACGTTCAAACTCGGTTAGAATTTCTGCATCATAGCAAGGTTCACCAACAATCTTCATCAAGTTTTCCATATATGAAAGAAGAGAATTACCTTCAGCACAATTGGCAGTGTTCTCCAGCAATCTCTTTCGGTGAGATTTGCATATGAACGGTGACAATATTGTACGCATGTCTAGGAGAACTCTTCTTCTGTGTGTTCTATTTCTCCTTCATGGGAATCCTTGACAGCATCAACTCTCTCCTCTTCATGCAGGAAGCTAGGCAAGCCAGTAGCCACACCATTCTGCTATCTTCTCTTCACATAGGCAGCTGGGAAAGGATATGTTTTCCTTTTGCACCATTCAACGATAAAATGATATAATAGATCTAGCTCAAACCACCAGATTCACCTTGGTAAAGTTTCTCCACACGATTCTCAGTTTGTGGCTTCAAATAACAGCCACACAAAGCAATTAAAAAAAAATAACTTCAAACAACTTTGGAATCCACACGCTTCCATTATGCAACAGGTTCTTTGACCACACAAATTTTAACAAAGCAAATCCTCCAACCGATGATCTCCGCAGTGGAGACTTCCTCTTCTTCACATGAATATATGGATCCTGTTAGCTGGATGATCTTATAGACTGGTTAACTGGTGGCTCCTCTTGATAGCAGGAAACAACATGTTCTCTTCACTGGAGATTCATACCTACAAATGGTATTTCAATAGACCTCCCAAATAACGTCCATTCAACAAATTTTATTATTTTTCACCCATAGAGTATGATATTATACAGAGAAATCCCAAACTAACAGTTCTTCTCCGTGCTTGAAAAATAAAACCTGTTCCTTGACGCATGCCGTTGGAGTGGTTGGGAGATCAAATTCTATATTCTTTGGCGAGATGACACAGTCATCTTTGATTGATCATGGATAGTAATTCCTTTTCAATGATTCACAAAATCCATACACAAACTTTTCCTTGGAAACGAATCTCATCCCAACCTCACAAGACAATATCCTTCACATGCCGGCTCGATTTGTGGGCTCTTTCTGATCCTAAAATCAGATCCACAAAGTGGGTTCTTTCCTGAATTGCAGCAAATGACGGCCCTCTTCCAGGATGTGATCTCCCTCAGTCTATAGCCAATCAACTCCAAATTTAGGTCCTTGTACATAGGAACAACAAATCAACTGCTACAAATTTCTAGTCGATCCCTTCTTTTCTTACACAGGCAACTCTCAACAGCGTGTAAGATAGCTCCACAGTGGTTTCCTCCTTAGGGATATTTCTACTAATTATTCACGCAGCTACACAGTCAAATTAGTAGCTTCACTAGGGCCCCAAATATCCATAGGTCTCTAGGAAATCAACACATCCACTAAGGTTTCTCCCAACAACAAAAGAAAACAGCTATCTGATAGCGTATCTTCTTCTAAGGATTTCATTGGAGGATCTATACCCACTATATATAGGAAATATACCATTTCTTAACAAAGCATCTCTCAAATTCATGCAAAATCATTAAAATATACCTCTTGGGCCTACTCTTTTCATATGCAAAAAAGAATTAAATAATTAGACAGAATTAAACTAGTGAACCTTGACTACTTTAAATCTTCCTCCAGGTATGCAACCTCTTCCATTCCCTTCCCCAAAATCATTAGCTCTCTATTACTTTAGCGCTTAGCCAAAGCTATATGGCTTCCGATAAGACTTAGGCTTTTAGATATCATCCCTCATTGCAATCAACACAAATGCACTTACATGTGCACTCCTTATCCCTTGACACCCAATCCTTTTAATGTTAGTCCAATACTTGCAAACCTCCACTAGTAGAAAATGAGAAATTAATGACTAAAAAATGACTAAAATCAAGATATAAACGACTATTTTTGAGTCGCTGACTAATAGTAGCAAATTTCCACTATCTTATAGCTAATCATATTTCAGTAGTCATTAAGAGCTTGAGTTAGTAGTCATTGATTTAGCCATTGATTTAGTCATTGATAGACAATGATTTAGTCATTGATAGACAATGCTTTAGTCATTGATAGTCAATGATTTAGTCATTGATTTAGTCATTGATAGTTAATGATTTAGTCATTGATTTAGTCATTGATTTAGTCACTGAGTTAGTCATTGATTTAGTCACTGATTTAGTCACTAATTGCAATCATTAATGGCCAAATATCCAACTAAATAAACTACTAGATGTTAACATATTAATGACTAAGCTAAATATGACTAAGATACAGAAAATTAGCTACTAATAGTCGTATATATGTAAATTTAGTCATTTTTGTAGTCACAAATTTATGATAGGGAACGGAGGAATCGAACCACCAACCTCGCACCTATAATTAGGCAGGCGCTCTACCATTGAGCTAATACCCTTTAAGAAGTTGTTATTGCTTGACAATGATGATATTCAAACAAATTTATGATAGATATCAATATACAAACTACATAATTATTACTATTACAACTTACCAGTAACTAGTATTTATGATAAACTAATTCCTGAGAGCTATGTCCAATTTTCCCTGTAACTAAAGCTAATAAAAATTTAAGCAATCACCAAGTGTCACCCACTGTCGGACTTTCAAAAATCACATCACTCGAATAGTTACATGAATATGAGACAACTTATCAAATGATAGGATTCGACTGTCCTATATCAAATGACCAAATTTGCTGATGAAATAAATGGTCCGATATCATGTTTGTAATCAGCAATATTTTTTAGCCATTAGCACAATACATCCATCATCCTGCCCTTGTATTCCGTTGATTTTTTTTTCCTTGTTAGCTATTTGTACATATTGACTTTTACAGTTTTCTGGAACAGACCATATAGGTGCTTTGTGGCTTCCTTGGAAGCTTCTTATAAAGGAAGGGAGTTAACAGTATTTCGGTAGGGAATCCATGCTTTAACTAGTACATTTCCAAGTCTGTACAAATTAAAGTCTATGCTTTTGAAAATGAGATGAGCATAATCATAACAGATACAGGTTCCATCTATGGAATGTCTTAACAAAAGTCTATCTAAGGAACTACTCTAGAAAATAGTTTAATTTAGTTTAGATTCTCACAATATATTCATTTGAAAACATTGCTAAGGGAATTCATATTCAAAGTTGTCAGGAGAATTGACTGTTTGGAGTTCATGCCTGGCACAAATCTCTCAGATTAATGCAATTCCCATATCCATGTCCATACTAGGCTAGTCCATAATGAGGTGAAGATCCATATTTATCTTCAGTCTCCAAGTTCATAACAACTTGGCGACTATAAATACACAGTATTAAGGATGTTATTTTCTCCTTTTCTCATCATTTTGTTGTGTGTTTGGATCACTTTTGTAACAAATAGCAGAGATGAAGATGTAGATGGACTGCCTATAAAATATCAATTAGTTATAGGCCTCAACCAATAGCAAAGTACCTAATCCTCTATTACTTTGGTAACAAATAGCAAGGAGGAAAATGTAGCTTGACTACCAAAAATATATTAGGTTACAGGCCTCAATCAATCAAAAGTACCTAATCCTCACTGATGCAACAACAATTCAAAGCTCCAACACCAATAGAGAAAATTCTTCAATAAGTAAGGCACCAGATTAGATTGTTTAATGGTTAAAAGGTTTTCATTTCAAATAGGCTGTAAAAAGTCCAATTGCATAGAGCACATGCACAAAACATATAGACCCAAACTCTAACTGTGCAATTTTTCTGACAATGAACACGAGTGGCTATTTTTAGTAGAGAAGCTTGGTTTTTATGTTTATAAGTTAATTTGCATTGTGGTCAAACTTGTAGCAAACAACAATACATAACATCAATATTAGTTCGGTTCCCATGAAATCACATCAATGAGTACAAAACAACATAGGATGCCCCAAAATCATGGATAGACACAACTGAACTTCAATGTGGTAAAAAAAAGGTTTAAAATAAAATAAAAACAAGGATTTCCATTGGATTCAGAAGGGCTATTAACAGAATAAAGTCACTTAATAATAGAAAATAACTTACCAGGGTCCGATTCAATAGTACACCAAGACATCCTGGCGTTAGCCTTGAGTCCTAATCTGCAAAAAGAAGCAATGTCAACAATCAGAAACCATTTAAATTTTTGAAATTTAATCAAAAGCAAAGGGTTTTTCAATGGAAGAGGTATATTACCACTATTTTTTACTATAAGAGAAACTACTGGAACAATAGCTTTGTATATGGCGGAGACTATAATGGGAAGGAAAAACAGAGGAGTGTGTAGGGTAAAAGTGGTGCAGAGGGATCCCTGTGTGCCGTTAACACCAAAACTATAAATAAATTGTTGTGAAAGAAACCGTCACCTCTAAAAATATAAAACTAATGAAAGAGCTGATGGTGGATAGAAAATCACAGGGATGCTGTGCACATAAAAGGCAATACCAGTACAAATCCCTCAATAGTCAATTTTATGATATTTATTGAATGAATGATTGACAACGATATGGTTTAAGAGCCCAAAACGAGTAGAAATATCACCTGCAATGAATAAAGATGGGAGCAAAAGGTTTGTGCTTCCAAATCGCAAAATTTATAAGCTTTGCACCAAATAGAGGGAGGTTGCAACCATATACATCGTTGGTTTTTTAAGAAAATACTGGGTTAAATTTTATGCATATCAATTTGGCTTTATATTTGGGTATGTAACTAAGTTTTTTATATAGGACTAGAACATCTACATAGTTTGTGGTTAGATTGTGTTAAAAGGGATTAAATGGTTGAGAGATAAAATGGAATGGAAGATAGTTTGGGTTCTTTTTATGTCTTGTATTCTTTTAGTTAAACTATTTCAACTCTGAGTTATCCATGCATCGCTACCAGTTTATCTATTCATCATTACCAGTTATTTTCTATATTCTTTTTTTTTATAATTGTTTATTTCAAATTTTGAACGACTGCCATAGAATCAATCTCGACGGTACACTTGCCTCATCCTCATCCGTAGATGAAAAAGCATAGGTCGTAGTCCACCATATGGTTCTGCAAAGTGTTCTTCATAATTGTTTTTGATACCTATCATCAAATGGAGACCTTTGTAGACAATTCTCAACATGGTTTCCTGAAAGCATTCTACTGCTTTTATTTAGAGCAACAACATTCACTTCACTATTGCTTTGAACAACAGAGTTGCTTTGAGGGACAAAGATTGGAAAGCTATCCTTAGAAAGTCCAACACAGACATTACCAGATGACATTGAAGCTGCATCTGTTCTTTCACTTTTTGTTGTTTCAATGTGCCCACTGCCCAACTCAGATGAACCCTTGTGTGTGTCAGAGGATGAATTCTTCAATAGACTTTTAAAACCTTCATGACTCCTACATTTCATAGTAGGATCAACTAAACTGGCATTCTTTCCATGGAAAGATTTCCCAGCAGTATTTACACGTGAATTTAATTTTATATACGTTCCACTCATTACATTAGGTTTGGCATCAATATGTTTTTTAGATATAAATGTCGATGATTGCCCACCCTTATTGACCAACAGCTTTCCATGATCAGAACTCAACCCTGATGCCGCAACTTCCACCGCCAAGGCAGGGATATTTAATGTTGGAGACATTGAAAGTGAATGAGATGAACTTGTTTTAGGATTAGAGGAGCCATGAATAGCTGGGATCCTCATACTAAATGATTTTTCCTATGCAGCATGGGATCCCCTCCAACAACCATTAATGTCTCAATATTTAGTAAGATATGTAATATTCCACCACAAACTCCTAAATCATATGGAATCTTATGTTCACTAAACGTAATGCATAATGTTACTCTGCACCAGTCCATGGGGGTGCTGGAAAACTAAACAAATATTCCATGACAGGAAACAGATTTCATACCAAGATGCACTAGCTGGCAATACAACTGATCTTCCAGTAGCTCCACTGGAAAGGGAAGTCTCAGCATTACCTCATGTGTTCTAGTTTCACATGGAAATATGAACAGGTATATATTATTAGGAAATGAAAATGAATCCATGTATAAAGAATCTAGAAGACAATCACTAAAGTAAAACATAACCTATCTAAAGAAAATACACAATAGCTTCTATACTAATGATTATTTAGGACTGAATCAGAAGCTATTAAATAATCTAATATGGAAGCATAGAAAAAGCTGCCTGCACGGATATCAATAACAAATGCTAAAGATAATTGGACGGAAGTACAACATACTAAAATCCTAAAGTCACTTACAGGAGCCAGTGATTTGCTCAATTTACTTGAAGAAGATGATCCAAGCAAGGAAACCTCTGCCACTGGTGGAGGTAAACAAAGTCCCCAGTGTTACTGTGAAGGATTTGTAACATCATAGAACTTCTGAGTTTTGCTACTAGAAAAATAGGACATAGAAAATAAAAAATCATAAAAGATAAATGTGAAATATTTTTTAAAACAATTTAGCCCAATAAAGAAAACTTTCTAAATTAATAAGAATATTATGTCAAATGTTTGAAAATGAACTAAAAGAGATAACTCGGGCAACAATACAGTAAATATTACATCCCAAAACTAGTGTACAGATATACAAAGTAGCCAAGACTGATGTCTGAAAATTTGTCCATTCCAATTTCATATTTAATTTCCAATAAGCCATGAAAAAATCTAGGAGTCAAAACCTATGCCATGGCATAATCAATATTGTAAACTCTCCCCAAGTTAACCGACATTACAAATTCCTAACTAATCACAAGTTATTCATCATTCCAAACTTTTAACAAGAAAACCAGTGCTGCTTCCACATCACAAAATATGGAATTATGCTAATAAACATCATTTGACATTTGTAAATTTGTTTAACATTGAAATAATTCACACATTTATTGAAGACATTTGTCATTAATGAAATTCTATGGTTTTCCATCATGTTTGCTTGGTATTGATAAACAACCTCTCCAAGCAAGATTTCTTTCCATTGAAAATTTTTACAGTTCTGTATCATGTAACCTATATTCATCATCTGGAATGTCATAGAATATGCACCGGAAGGAAACAAAATAAAAAACAAAGCTTAGTATCCTATTTATTTGAACAAGGAACTTTTAGAGGTGGGATACATAGGTTCCATCATGTTTGCTCATTATTGTTGAACAATCTCTCTGATCAAGGTTAATTTCCTATTGATACTTTAAAAACGCTTTTGTCTTATGTAACCTAATTCCTAATATGAGATACTTTTTAATATCGACCAAAAGAAGATATCACAATCATAAGCAAAACTTAAGCTATCCTAGTTTATTTCAACAATGACTTAAACAAAGTTGGGATACAAAGAAAAACCAAGGTTACACGAACTGTGGGTGCGATCGGAATTGACTAAAGAATCTGACATGAGTGCATCACTCATCCCAAATTTAGGAATCAGGGATTTAGAAACCTAACCCTAATTATCCTAATTAGCAGGAACCTACCCTTGTTCCCTATAGGCATAAGGGAGTCATTTCTGCCCCTGTAGCAGGGAGAAATCCTTGCCATAGGCCTCCTAAGGAAAATAATAAAATAATAGTTAAATAATAAAATAATAGTCAAATAATAAAATTATAGTTAATATAATAAAATAATAGTTATTCATTTTGGAGGAAGAATGCAAAAAACTACTTTTTGTGTTCGTATTTTTGACATATCTCCCTTTGTTTTTACTCAAATATTGAGCGAGAGAGCTC
>LPNX010454237.1:39616-52755 GCA_001517045.1 Pseudotsuga menziesii
GTTGGATGTGAAATTAAATTCTACATCCAACAAGCTCACCCGCTTGAAATTTGAGTAAACAAACAGGGAGATATGTCGAAAATACGAACAAAAAAAGTAGTTTTNGTTGGATGTGTATTTTAATTCCGCATCCAACGAGTACCCACACTGCATACTTTTGACGGACCCTGCTACCCAAAAAATAAGAAATACCTAAAAAAGCGTGATGATGACATCATCATCACATTTTTTCAGGTATTTCTTATTTTTGGGGTAGAGGGGCCCATCAAAAGTATGCAGTGTGGGTACTCGTTGGATGTGAAATTAAATTCTACATCCAACAAGCTCACCCGCTTGAAATTTGAGTAAACAAACAGGGAGATATGTCGAAAATACGAACAAAAAAAGTAGTTTTCTTTTATGACAAATATGTCTTATGGTTGACTCGTTTTATTGAAATTCTATTGGTTCTTGAATTCCAACTCACAAAATTTATTGTTGGCACGTTTTCTTATAAGGCCCATTTTAGACCCCAAATTTCCTCTAATGACAATCTTTAGGATAGGGGCGATATTCAACAGAGGTTTTAATTTATTAAATATTTCTATACACTTTTTATTCCACTCAAACTTTTTACCTTTCTTCTACAACAAAGTTATGGGGTAGGCTATCTTAGAAAATCCTTCGATGAAATTCCGATAATAACTAGTAATCCCCATGAAAGATCTTATGTCGGTTACATTTTTAGGAACTAGCCATTCAATGATAGCCTTAATTTTATTGGGGATGATAGATATTCCATCCTTGCACACTATGTGTCCTAGGCATTGAATCCTATCCTTAAAAAAATCGCATTTACTAAACTTATCATACAAGTTTTGTTCTCTTAGTACTTATAGAATTATCTTTAAATGTTCTTCATGTTCTTGTTCATTCTTCCAGTAAATCAATATGTCTTCGATGAAGAAAACTACAAACTTATCCAGATAGCTACTTAGAATACTATTCATTAAGCACAGGGATGTTGTAGGTCTGTTTGTCAACCCAAAAGGAATTATGACAAATTCGTAGTTATCATAACGCGTCCTAAAAGAATCTTTAAATATGTCCCCATCTTTGATCCACACATGTCGGTATCCCGAACTTATGTCTATTTTAGGGAAGATTGTTTCCCTGTAGAATTGATAGAATAGATCATCTATCATAGGTAGTAGGTATCGATTTTTAGTAATCATTTTATTCAGTTGTCGATAGTCTATGCACAATCTTAAGGTTCTGTCTTTCTTCTTTACAAATAAGACCGATGCTTCCCAAGGGGAAACACTATCTCGAATATATTTTTTGTCAATCAATTCTTGTAATTGTGATTTTAGTTATGTAGGGTCTATTATGGTCATTCGATAAGGATCTTTCGATGCTGGTACCGCTCTAGGTATCCGATCGATTGTGAAGTCTATCTCTCTTTTAGGAGGAAGTCCAAGGACTTCTTCCTTAAAGATGTCTTCAAACTCCTTTAAGATAGGTATGTATTCTATTTTAAGTGTGTTTTTTGTTATCTTAATCATCCATTACATCAACATAAAACTCTTTACATACTAATGTTTTCATTTGTATAGAAGAGATCTCCCTGATTTGTATTGAAGGGTTTCTAGTATCATCTATGCGTGTAAAGGTTTTGTCAAAAATTTTTAGCATTACTCTTTGTTTTTCTATTCAGTCCCTTCCTATTAATAAATCATAGGAACCTAAAGGTAAAATATTCAGATCAACATGCATAATGAAATCATTCATTAATAATTCAGAGTCTTTAACATAACTAGTAACTTTACGTTTAGTACCTATGGACAACTGTAGTAACCATGACTTATCAAAAAAATTTGATACTAATTTACATAATTCAACTATTCTAGGTGATATATAACACAGACTTGTAGTTGGATTAATCAACATGGAAATAGGTTGACTTTTTATCATACCTTAAACTTATACCATTGAAGTTTCAATGGTCTGCTTTCCGTGTTTCCAATGTAGCGCTGATTCTGGGCGTGCTCCTTGCCATGTCTCCAACTATAACTATTTCTTGAATGGAGTGAACATTAAATTTTTTCTCTTATTGGGAATTATTTAAAATAATGTTTCTTGCCACATTCCCAACATTTTAAGGGTTCCCTCTGTGCAATGTTCTTATTAAAAGTAGTGGGAGGTTCTCTTTTTTTTACTACATAATTCATTCGTTTAAATTTTTTGTAGTTGTTTCCTTGATACCCTTTATAATTATTCCCTATTTTTTTGTGGAATTTATTATTTTTCTTTCTTGGATAAAAATTATCTCATCTTTTACTCTTTTAAATTGGTACACTTTCTCTTTTATTTTTGTTTTGTTCATAACCAAAATTTTTCTTTCTCATTACTTCCTCCAACGTCTTCGGATTGTCATATTGAATCCATTCTTTAAACATGATAGACAAACAACTAAGAAACATTGTATCTTTATTTTTTGATCAATTATATAAGGTTTGTAACGAAGCAGACTCAGAGATTTACCGCAGAGCTCTTTCATAGTCATAGCTCCTATTCTTAACTCGTAAAACTTTTTAGCCTTCTCTTCGTAATATTGTTATGACAGGTATTTTATTTTCAAATTATTTTTAAAGGTTTTCCAAGTTACATATATTTCCTTTATTCCCTTTACTTTCTTTATATCTCTCCACTATATATCCGCTTTTTATAGTAATATTATATATGGCCATTTTATCCTTCATTTCGTCGGAGTAATTGTAGATTTGGAAGTATTTCTTCATCCCTGACAACCAGGCTTCCGCTTCTCTTTTTCAATTTCACCATTTAAAATTGGTGGCTTAATCTTTTTAAACTCCACAAAGATTCCTTCAGATGGCTTATACTTATTTTTCTTTTTACTATTAGCACTACTGTCGCTTGAATCTTGCTGTTATTTTGAG
Organism: Pseudotsuga menziesii; assembly: GCA_001517045.1. NCBI lineage: Eukaryota > Viridiplantae > Streptophyta > Pinopsida > Pinales > Pinaceae > Pseudotsuga > Pseudotsuga menziesii. Next base: position 42,556 of record LPNX010454237.1, read on the forward strand.
TGATGTTTGATTGATTCTTCACTGGAAGTTTCATCCTTATGACTGGAAAATTTGAGTTTCCTTCCCTTACGTTTGTAAGGTGTAGTTTTTTGCATGATATGTTCGGATTCCTTGTTTTCCTCTTTTTTATCATTATGTATTTTAGCTAATGAAATAGTATTTAGTTTCTCTTGATTTTTTAGGATTCATTCATTTTCCTCCTTAACTCTCTTTAGATATGATCTTAATTCCTTAATAGTTATTTGCATTTTAGATTTATTATCTTGACTTTCATTCAGGTTTACCCAAATCTCCCCATCCATTAAATTATCCTCTTCATTATTTATAGGATTTCTTGGGTGAGGCTCTTCTTCTGCAAACATCCCTACTTCTTCCATGTTTTTCTTGCAAAAATAAAGTTATCCTTCTCTTCCTATTTTGTAAAAGAATTAAACCAAAAAATAAAGTAAAATTAGTTTTCCGATTTCTTTAGCAGTTATAGTGTTGAGCCAGTTCAGGCCTAGTGTTGTAGCCATGCGATGATACCATTATGTCACACACCTCAAAATTCGTAAAAAAAAAATATACATGCATTTAATCATACAAATCTTAATAAGAAGTTTTACTCATGTGTTAATTATTGTAAGTTACTTATATCACATTGATTTATATGCCAGGTTTCGCCAGCCATGGTAATGGCTCGAAGTCTATCTGTTGCGTTCATCCACGCTCGAAGGTGATGTTTTACAGTTTCATTACTTTTGTTTGTATTATGTTCACTAGAGATTTACTAGCCCCAAGGATTGGGAGACTATACCTTAGCATTAATTCCAGGGCTGGTGCAAGCTAATGCTGGTCACTTATGACACGTTCATTGCAATGGACTTCTGGAAAAATAGAAATCTGAACATCAAAAATAAATATTAGAGGTACCTACATAGCTTTTTGGAATATGGCGTAAGAATATGAAACGTGGAAAGTCGAATTACTTTCCGGAATATATAACTTTTATTTATGGAAACTAAGTATAAATCCCAAAATACGAGGTTCTTCTAAGGTTGGTATGTTATTTTTTTCCCAAAAAATAATGAATATGTTTGCGTTTGTCCACTCGTTTGGTATGCAAATGGTGGAATTTTGTGGAAAAAATTATATAGAGTTGTATATAACAGGTGTGTCTAGTGCAGCATTATTTTTCCATATTTATTTATCTTATATATATATTTTTTAAATTAAGGAAGTCAGTGACGCCCTAAAATGACAAGGTCAAGCATTGGTCCACGACATCTTGGGCTTAACATAGTCAATGAACGATATTTTTTTTAGGATGTAGGCCTTTGTGTCTTCTTGTGCAGGTTCTTTTCCATTTTCTAAATAAGCGAGTCAATCAAAAGTTGTACTACGAAGAAAATAGCCTACCTTTTGTGTTAGATTGACATTAGTCCATTTAAAATTAAATAAAAAATAGAAAAAATAATATATTTAAATAAAAATTACATATTCAGAATCTACAGACAAAGTTACACAAGTGTGTGAATTTTCATTAGCAGTGGAAAAGCATGGCATATGCAAAATCATACACGAAATAGGAGAAGTGGTACAAAACATGTTCTATGTCATAAGACAGTCCAAATCACTTGGTTTGGCAACCCGAACCTAAAACCAAAGCAACCAAGTCATCCACCACGTAGGTTGGAAAAAAGGTGCCCGCCAAAATTCTAAATTTAAATAACACATGCGCATAGTTTGAAACGTAATGCGCACACATTATAAGTGTGCTCGTGCTTCTATGTGCGTGCATCTGTTAAGTTAAAACTTTGATTTGAACATGCATGCGCGCATCTGGTAAGTTAAAACTTTGTTTAGATTTTTTTTTCAAGCATCTGCAATGGAATGATGATGAGGAGGAGGAGGAGGATGACAATGATGATGATGAGGATGATGACTATGATGATGAGGATGATGATGTTGATGATGATGGCGATGACGATGATGATAATTGAGATGATGAGGATGATGATGTTGATGATGACCATGATGATGATGACCATGACAATGATGATGACAACGATGATGATGATGATGATGATGATGATGACGATGACGATGATGATGATGATGATGATCACGAAGAGTATGACTATGATGACAATGATTATGATAATGATTACGATGATGAGGATGATGATGACTATGATGGTGATGATAATGATGATGATGATGATGACAATGATGATGATGAGGATGACGACTATGATGATGATGATGAGGATGAGGATGATGATGACGAGGAGGAGGAGGAGGAGGATGACTACGATGAGGATGATGAGGATGAGGATGATGATGATGATGATGATGACGATGATGCTGCTGATGATGATCATGATGAACAATGATGGTGATGATGACGATGAGGATAATGGAAATGATGATGAGGATGACGATGACGATGACGATGATGATGATGACGATGACGATGATGATGATGATGATGATGAAGATGATGGTGACGATGGTGACGATGAGGATGATGAGGATGACGAATTTGATGATGAACAATGATGATGATGATGATGATGACGATAGGTTTAGTTGAAACTTTGCTTTGATTTTATTTTCAAGCATTTTCAATGGAATGATGATGATGACCATGACGATGATGATGAACAACGATGACGAGGAGGAGGAGGATGATGACACTGATGATGATGAGGATGATAACTATGATGATTATGATAAGGATGATGAGGATGATGATGATGATGATGATGACGATGATGATGAACAATGATGGTGATGATGATGATAAGGATGATGAGGATGATGACTATGATGATGATGACGAGGATGATGATGATGATGACGAGGATGATGATGATGATGACGATGACAATGATGATAAACAATGATGGTGATGATGATGATGATGATGATGATGATTACGACGATGATGAGGAACAATGATGATGATGATGATGATGATAGGTTTAGTTGAAACTTTGCTTTGATTTTATTTTCAAGCATTTGTAATGGAATGATGATGATGAACAATGATGATGATGATGAGGAAGATGATGACAATGATGATGATGAGGATGATGACTATGATGATAATGATGAGGATGATGATGATGATGGTGGTGGTGGTGGCGATGACGATGATGATGAACAATGATGGTGATGATGATGATGATGAGGATGACGACGATGATGATGATGATGATGACTATGGCTATGATGACGAAGATTATGATGATTATGATGATGATCACAATAATGAGGATGATGCTATTGATGACGAAAACGACGACGATGATGACTATGATCATGAACAATGATGGCGATGATGATGAGGATGATGAGGATGATGATGATGACGACAACGATGACGAACAATGATGATGATGATGATTATGATGATCACGATTACTATGACTATGATGACGATCATTATGATCATTACGACGATGAGGATGATGATGTTGTTGATGACAATGATGATGATGATGAGGATTATGATGACTATGATGATGAACAATGATGGTGATGATGATGAGGAGGAGGATGATGATGATGATGATGATGATGATGATGATGATGAGGAACAATGATGATGATGATGATGGTGATGATGATGATAAGGATGATGACAATGATGATGATGAGGATGATGGCTATGATGATGATGGCGATGAGGATGATGATGATGATGATGACGATGACAATGATGATGAATAATGATGGTGTTACGATGATGAGGATGAGGATGATGATGATAACGATGATGATGAGGAACAATGATGATGATGATGATGATGATAGGTTTAGTTGAAACTTTGCATTGATTTTATTTTCAAGCATTTACAATGGAATGATGATGATGATGGTGAGGAGGATGATGACAATGATGATGATAAGGATGATGACTATGATGATGACGATGATGATGATGATGATGATGATGATGATGATGGCAATGACAATAATGATGAACAATGATGGTGATGATGATGATCATGATCATGGTCATGATGACTATGACTATGATGACGATGATTATGATGATGATGATGATGATTACGATGATGACGATGACGATGTTGGTGATGACGATGATGATGATGATGACCATGATAATGATGACCATGATGATGATGATGAACAATGATGATGACGATGATGATGACTATGATGATGATGATGATGATGATGACGGTGATGATGATCATGATCATGAATAGTATGACTATGATGATAATGATTATGATGATGATTACGATGATGACGATGATGATGACTATGATGGTGATGATAATGATGATGATGATGAGGATGATGATGGGGATGAGGATGATGATGAAGACGAAGATGAAGATGAGGAGGATGATGACTATGATGATGAGGATGAGGATGAGGATGATGAGGAGGAGGAGGAGGAGGAGGAGGAGGAGGATGAGGAGGAGGAGGAGGAGGAGGAGGATGAGGAGGAGGAGGAGGAGGAGGAGGAGGAGGATGAGGAGGAGGAGGAGGAGGAGAAGGATAATGACGATGATGATGATGATGAACGATGATGGTGATGATAAGAAGGAGGAGGATGATGACTATGATGAGGATGATGAGGATGAGGAGGAGGAGGATGATGATGATGATGATGGAAATGACGATGGTGATGATAATGATGATGACGATAAGGATGATGATGATGATGGAGATGATGAGGAACAATGATGATGATGATGATGATGATAGGTTTAGTTGAAACTTTGCTTTGATTTTGTTTTCAAGCATTTTCAATGGAATGATAATGATGAATGATGATGATGAGGAGGAGGAGGATGATGCCAATGATGATGATGAGGATGATGACTATGATGATGATGATGAGAATGATGATGATGGCGATGACGATGATGATGAACAATGATGGTGATTATGATGATGATGATGACGATGATGATGATGATGATGATGATGATTACGATGATGAGGATGATGACCATGATGATGATGACCATGACGATGATGATGAACAATGATGATGATGATGATGATGATGATGATGACGATGATGACGATGATCATGATGATCATGAATAGTATGACTATGATGATGATTACGATGATGAGGATGATGATGACTATGATTTTGATGATAATGATGATGATGATGATGACTATGATGATGATGGAGGGGATGAGGATGATGATGATGTTGATGATGAAGATAAGGAGGATGATGAATATGATGATGAGGATGAGGATGAGGATGATGAAGCTTATGATGATGATGAGGATGATGAGGAGGAGGAGGAGGAGCAGGAGGAGGAGGATGATGATGATGAGGATGATGACGATGATGATGATGATGATGATGATGATGATGGACAATGATGGTGATGATGATGAGGAGCAGGAGGAGGAGGAGGAGGAGGATGAGGACGATGACGATGACGATGATGATGACGATGATGATGGACAATGATGGTGATGATGAGGAGGAGGATGATGAATATGATGATGAGGATGGGGATGAGGATGATGATGATGATGATGATGATGACGACCATGATGGTGATGATGATGATTATGAGGATGATGATGATGATGATGATGATGATGATGGTGATGATGATGATGATGATGATGATGAAAACAATGATGATGATGATGATGATGGGTTTAGTTGAAACTTTTCTTTGATTTTATTTTAAAGCATTTTCAATCGAATGATGATGATGAACAAAACAAAACTGTTCACTATTTTTTTTAAAACACAGGGACACGCGTCCATCCCTGTATGCAATCACATAAAACAAGCTCATGTGTCTACATATGTGTGCATGCACTTCCACTCGAGCGTGTCATTAGGAGTGTGTGCGCACTCCTATTTCCCACATTGGCAATCTGACATAGAGGTTCGTCACTACTGAAGAAGGAGCGCATGTGCACCTCTAAGGGTGCATGCATGTTCTTGTTTTTTTTTTCACTTGCGCGCTCCCATTGCATCATATTTGGGTAGCAGCTTCTTGCGGGCGGCCCCCACCCTTCCATGGAATAAGGTTTTAACCCAAGGTTAAGAGGTCATGGGCCTTACCATAACCTAAGCACATGGTATAATTGTTGTAAGGACTTAGTCCTAAGGGCGTGAAGTTGTAAGGATTTTAAAATAAACTTAACATGGTCTAAACCTTGGCTTACAATGTTAATATAATATTATATGTTGTTGGTTTATTACGAAATGGTCTGTATGTTATATAATATGGTTCTTGGCATAGTTTATACAGTTTCCAGCAATGATTTAAATTTTATCATTAAACTGGATGAGGTTTAGAAGTGTCTGTTCTTTAAGTTGAATTTCCTTAAAAGCATTTCCTCGCTGCGAGTTGATAGCGTTTCCAAGCCTCCACACTAGCCTCATGATTTCATCCTGGCATCCATTTGTAAGGCTCTGTAATTAGGGTTTTTGTGGAAGTTTAATGTGGTCTTTGTTGTCTAAACCCTACATTATTGTTTGTTTGGTATGAAAGAGGGGGAGAGTCGAGCTCTACTTGGTTAATGGTGAAATGTTGGTTTCTTCGTGTAATCAATGATATTGATTTATTTTTGTGTACTTGGTTTCTTGCCAAGGTGTCTTGGTGCTTGTTCATGGCATCTATGGCCATCTGTAACTCATTGCTTCGCTCAACCATCTGCTCCAGTTCATTGCTCCCTTCACTAGGTAAATTAGGTTTTAATGCTACAAGTTTTTTTTAAATTGAAGTTTCTTTTTCTTTAATAGATTATATGTAACTTTCTATACAACTTTTGTTTGTGTAGGTATAAGAGAGATAATTGTCTTCTCAGAGGAGCCGACCCCTCACCTCTTTGCCACTCGCACCGAGTATGGGTAAAGGTGTTTAACTTTAAGTTCAACTTGTTTTACATGGTTTAATACTTTTTTTAACTTCCACTAAAACCTTTGTTGCAGGATGGAAATGCTAGTGAGGAAGGAAATAGGGTTACCTCTTCCTACACATGCAACTTATAACGCCTAAGGTAATGAACAAAACCCTATCTCTTGTTTTTCCTACTGTTTGATTTTAAAAAGACAATGCATCCACAATGCTTATATATATTATGGTTTGATGTAGGTACATTAACGCTTGAACTTAAGGAGCCAAGAGGAAGGAAAATTTTCACCTTTTCACAAGATAAGTGTTATGTGTGATTTTGGTTCAACACCCGTTGGGTTTATACTCGATTTTAATGATGGATTTTACAGCCTCTTTGCTTCAAATAGGGTTTAAATGCATTAGGATTATTTTTAGTGCTTGCATGGTATTGTGGGTGGCATCATGAATGATATTACCACCACATTGCTCACTTTGTTATTTGAAGTTTATTTATGGTTTTTAAACCAAGGTGGAAGCCATCATAAATGGACTTACAACCACACCTGTATGCGTACAATGTGTTTGTTGTATAAATAATTGAAACGACCCTTAGGGTCTCTGTTGCAAAATACTTTGTGGTTATTCTTCGGATTTATTTACTAGCTTCCATCCTTCGATGGTATTAAGACCATGACTAGGTTTTGATAATATCGTCTTAAATAAAATCTTAGTTTTGTGTACAAAGTAGAAATAATAATATTATTATTGTTACTAACGTGTACGAGGATTTAATGTGATTTATCCAACCGTTCAGTTGGTTACTGTATAAATGTCTTTTGTTATTCTTTTGTGTAATGATGGAAGCCATTTAAAATGGGCTTATGGCCACAATATTTAACTTATTAATGTTTACAGGACCCATTGGGTCTTGCGATTTTTGTGGAGTAGTTTAAATGTGGAAATCGTAGTTTAAAAGATAGTATCCATGCATGTGATTTGGTTTGGATTTAAAAATGATTTTCTTACTATATTACATTAATGCTCGATGACCGTTGTAGATGGTCTTACTACCGTTCTTTGGAAATGAGATCCTTGCTTCTACGATTTATTTACACTTATAATGTAGATTTAGTTGATTTCCTTGAATCTAGTTATGTATGTTACCATTAGATCTATAAAGGATTTAGTTAGCTAAATTATATATTAGCTATAATTATCATGTAGGTGGTTGTTTGTATAAAATCTATACTGTATATAAATAACTCTACGAATGTAGATGATTGAGCTTCTTGGATTAGTAGTTAGCTAGATTATAAATTGTAATATTTATATCTCTGTCTTGGTAGTTTATAAATTATTTGATATTAGTTTATTTAATTATTTTTTCTTTGATGTCGATATGACTATAATCGTTTAGAATTTAAACATGTTAACTTCCACTAATGTAAGTGAAATTAAACTAGATCTACATTATAGGAAAAGAACATATATGATTCATCGATATATACTCATTTGAGGAAAGAATTCGATTCTTCAGCATATAAACTTATTTAGAGATCCCAAACTCGAGTATGGATGCCCGATCTAAGAATCCATTCTAATCAAAATTAAACATTTAACAAAACTTAAACAGATTTAGGGTCTATACATAACGAAATCTAATCGATACATGTTAGATAACTATGCAATAAGATTAATTAAAAACTTTCTACTAAATGAATACATCAACACATAGAGATCTAAAATAAAATAAAAAAACCTACCATAAATGAAAACATAGAGGAAGAAACTAGCACCACTATTGGGGAAACATAAACGGAATACTCGTTTCCCTCAACCAACTCTTAGAGAAGCCAAGTTACTTGCTCCAAAACTCTCGATCATATTCGCTGAACCACAAAATAAAAGCCCACTTAATGGGATATCTCTTGTATTATGGGATTCAATCTCTATCCAATACTAGCCTCCTGCTTGCTAATGAACATACTATTATATAGCATTTTTCATAAGACTTTGGTATTTATGAGCCTTTTGCTCTTTAGCACTCAAGTAGGAGTTGTGACCTGATTTTGGGAAAGATGCCTCCTATACCTTTAGTTCTCACTTAGTAGCTTGAGCCCCTTGTCTTATGGATCAACAAACACTCTTGAACAACTATTCCACTTATGTAGCCTTCAATATATTTTATTAATAAATAATTATTCATTAGAATTGTTTTATTTTTGACTTTTTCTCAAAAATATTTTAAATAATAAATAAAATATTTCACTATAAATTAAATATTTATATAAGTTCTTTTAATAAAATTTTGAAGTTTTTTAGAAAACGGTTTGTTTCTTCATTTCAAAAATGTTTTCTTTTGTTTTTGTTAAATTTAAATTTTTTAAAAATACTTTGGTTTTTAAGAATGTTTACAAGTAGTTTTTAAAAAATTTAAAAACATTTTATTTTAACTTCGGAGGAAAATTTTATATTATATAGTGATAATAATAGATCTAATAAAACCTAACAATTTAAGTTGCATGATAAGTAGGATAAAATTTTGAGGACGCGACTGGGAGGCAGCGCGCTAGGGCTGGAGCAGTGGATCCTTGAGAGAGGGATGGCGGCGCCTAGGGGAGGGGAGGTCACCCCCCCCCCCCCTTCGAGTTCGGATGAGGAGGCCTTTAGAAGGCTCCTCCATAGTAGAGACAAAAAGATCTCACCCCGGTTATTCCAAAATTCATTAAGAAGCTGGAGGAAATCCCTGAAATCACCCTTCCTAAAGAAAAACCAATGAAAATAGCTCTGGCACTGGCTAAGAGAGGCCTAGTGGGTTAGTTCATGGGTTTATGGCCCTCTGCCAAGTCTACAGATGATTAGATTCAGAGGAACTGGAAGCCCAACCTGAAACATGGTGTAACCTGTTACCCTGTCGGGAGAGGGTTCTTTGTGTTCGAATTCATCTCAGAAGAAGACCGAGATTTAATCTTAAAAAATGGCCCTTACTTCATGGGAACGTAGGGCCTATATCTGAACAAACGGACACCAGAATTTGACCCCACGATCGATCTTCCCAAAGAGGTGCTAGTTTGGGTCAGGCTCCCTAACCTCCCGGTGCATTGCTGGGACTTTTACTCTCTGAAGAGAATAGGGAATGAAATCGGTCACTTCATTGATAAAGCCGATAACAAAGGACAATACTCTTGCGCCAGAATCTGTGTTGAAGTGGGCCTTGAAGCCGGTCTTCCTAAGGTAGTAAAACTAACAGTTCACTAGTGGAAAATGAGAGATTAGTGACCAAAAAAATGACCAAAATCCGCATATCAATGACCACTTTTGGTTTGGCGATCGCTGGTGGCTAATTTAC
>LPNX010454276.1:15099-69317 GCA_001517045.1 Pseudotsuga menziesii
GATCCGTCAATAGGGGTTCAATCACTATCGACACCAAAAACACATCGATCTCCCTGAGCACCGGCCCAGACAAGCTTTAACCTACCCAACAACACCTGCAGAGAAGATAAGGTCTCACCTGATATGTTCGAGGGAGAGCTATCAAAACCAAATTTCCGCAGTAAGAAGGAGGACTGCACTTCTACTATTCTACTTATCACAGCGCTACTTAGCAAATCCAAGCATTGGTATTAATTTTAACAGGTTCATATTGTCATTCATTGTATCATATCAACATACTTAGATCACAACATAGTATAAACATATCTATCAACATATAATTATTCATAATAGGAAATCATTGCATCATACAAAGATAAACATCATGCTGCAGTACTCATTCACATTCACATTGCAGAATGCGGGAAAACAGGAAGATGCAAAAAGACAAAAATTTTCCTTCAACTCTTCGTCATGTCATATTAATATTCGCATCAAAGCACAGTTCCATAGTTCCTCACTTACAAAGTTTCAATCTCAAGATTATGAAAAGATCATAAATATAGATAGTAGATAAAATCAACCTCAAGATCCCGTACACAATCACATAGCTGAAGAAGAAATCCTAATTCTTACAATCCTAGATCTATTTATAGGCTTGTTCCTTTACATTGGTGGTCCACTTAAATCAAATTCCTAACTACTTGGACCAAATTTTTCAAAACAATGACAAAAAATGAGCAAAATATACAAAATGTGGTCAATCTGCCTTGCGCACCATCTTCCTCCTTGCACAGCAAATTTGAATTTGTGCAACATCCGTGATGCTACACAACTAGTTATCTCCAAAACTTCCTACCAACATGCCCCCAACACATTCTTGTGGCTCGTCCTCGAGCCACGTCAGTCGTTGGAAATATTGTAGTAATTGATCTTTACATTGAAATATTCATATTGTTGGGTAACCTCCTTGACCTGTTCTTTCACTTTGTCATTGATTTCCCTACATTCTGCCACTTCGTGCTCCATTGGATGCTTAGAAATATTGGAAGTGGCATCTCGTCATCCATCCTGGATGACTTGCAGCACCAACACCTCTTTCATTGAAAGTTGCACTCCAATGTCCTGGAATTCATCCAACTGTAGTGTGTGCTTCTGCTCATGCTCCCTTTCCTTTGTGACCCACCGTTGTAAATCCTTCCACTCTATCACCTTCGTGATCTGCAAAGCTGGAGGCATTGCTTTGAGCGATGTCCTCAATGTGTCCAATTTTCCCTCGGCCTCCTGCCACTGTGTGGTGAGTTGCTCCAACTACTCATCTTGGACTACACTTCCCCAAAAATGTGTATTCACGTCTATGACTTGTTTTTCCTCTTTCTCCATCTCTTCCAGCTGCGTCACCAAGTATTCAATAGTGATTTCACGTTCTACATCCTTCTCTGATAGTGTGCTTGGATTCACCATCTCATACAGATCTTCATCGTCACGCTTAAGTTGTGAAATCACAGCTCCAAGCCACTGCACTTTTGCCTCAGTATCCATGTCGGCAATGATTCTCGGTAATTCTTGGCATGCAACAAAAACTGCTTTCTCTAAGTGCACCTTGTTGTCCCATAGTTGTGATTTCGCCACCATCAATCAATATTTCTCCTTCTTGAGTTACTCAATCTCCTTCCTTGACTCTGCTTCATTTTCTTGCGACCTCAAAAGGTGGTCGTCAATAACCTACTCCATATCAACCAATTCTTGACTTGCAACCCTCTGTAATTGAACCAATGTCTGGGTTGGAAATGCATTGATGTCCAATGAGAGGTCCTAAAACTGCTAGAGTAAGACATTGACATCCTCACTATTGGTATCGATCGCATGTGGCAGAATCTGAACATTCCTGATCTACTTGCCAGTGCTGATCTCACCAACTTTATGCAACATACCTACCTTTGGAACATTTTTCAAAATGACATCAATCAAATAATTGAGGCGAGTGTTTACCTCACCAAATCCATCATCAGTATGCTTCTTTAGTTTTTCTTCTATTTCAGTAGTCATCGTTTTGATTGTTGCAATAATACGACTCACTTGTTTCTCGGTCACTGTCGTTGTGCTGCTGTTCGCACCCTGCTCCTGCTGCTTCTTTGTTTGGGATTCCTCAAACCTCTGATCCATCTCTGATTATGTTTGGGTTCTTGTCGATGCTTCATATGACTCATGTTCACTCTGTGGGTCGGGCACAGGATCCACCGAAGCATCAGCTGGTGGACTCATCGATACTTCATCTACGCTAACGGGTTCTCGCCATTCCACATGCCAGTCATCCACAATGGCCACCATCTCTTCATAACAAAATTTTGTACAGTGTGGGATACCACTATTTATATGGGTCTCTTCCTGCCTGCACATGAAGGGCATGTGTCCCTATCGCAAACCGAACAATGCATTGATATTTTACCACTGCCTCTTCTAATAATCATGGGATCTTCATGGTTGCATCCTGTAGTTCCTCCCAATACAAAAAAAATTGTATTGAGCAATATTTAAGTTGCTCTACTTCCTTAACATACCAGATTTTTCGATAGCACGCTCCTTTTCAAACCTTAGCAGCTTCAACGTCCATGCCCTGGTAGTATTCAGCCTCCATCAAAGAAACTAGCGCAATCAAAATGAGAAACCAACTATAAGTGATGTGTCATTGCCTCGCCTATACTGATAGTGCATCATCAGTGAACTGGTTCATCAAGAACAAGGACGAGCTCATCTTCACACCCTGTGTGCACTGCTTAGCACATGCTATGACCCCAAAAGTGCACTGGTTGTGACAGTTTTGTCTTACCACCTTGCTATTCAAAATCCTATCAGTGATGTGGAAAACCTTCTTATTAATGTTGTCTACTACATATGCGCACTCTTCACACTACAAGTTATACTTCTTCTTTAGCTTCGCTTCCAGCCTTTTATCGTTGACCTTCCCTCAGAAATATTGTGATGGGTCAGGCCCCTCATTGGGCATCCCCGTGATCTGTGAAATCAGTTGGATGGTGACTGGTACTGGCCGATCTAGCCATAGATAACCTCCATGAAATCATGCTAATAACTTCTTCGTGAATGCATTGGCTTCCACCAACCTCCCGAAATGCGGCATGTTGATGAGGCCTAACAATCCCGATATTTCTAATTCACGTGCCAAATCATGTGGAATGTGCACTACTAGGCTGCTGCCTTCCTCTATCATTGGTACAAATGAATTGGCAATGATCTCAGTTGACACTAATAGGTCGTGATATTCATACTTCATTTTCATGATGGAGGGAACGATGTCCATGGTGAATTGCATGCCCTACGGTATCATCGACATTCTGACCAGATATCTTTGGTTCTTCATGATTTTACATGCCTTTGCATCAAGTTGACATGGAGGAAAAATAGCCAGGGATGTCTGTAGTGGACACCCGAGTCCGGGTCATGGAGTCCTCATCCCCTGACATTGATGGTCCTGCCTGTTGGACCACCTCTTCCAGTTCCCTTATGGAAGTTCGGGTTGACCGTTTCTTCTGGACTGGTGATTTGGGTTGTTGCACCCCTCTATTCTTCTTCAGAACTAATGACGAACCCACCGGCATGCTAAATACTTCTTTCTTTATGGGAACCCCTACAATTAGTAAGTATCTCCCACTCAAAATTTCTATTGTTATTGGCTCATATAGCATTCCTCACAAATTCCCACAAGTTCACAATGTGGAACCTCATCCTGACTCGGCTCTATAACTCATGTGCTTAACACAACACAACACACCACAATAAAATCTGCAACAACTCGGCAGCTCAATATTCACAATGGTGAATTCAAACTACGACCTGCCCCTTCTTATAGTGTTGAGTCGACCGTGTGAACGATATCCTAATCATTACGACCAAATCCTCCATTAATCACCTGAATCTGTCGGTGATCCTCCCAATCCAATGGTTGGATCCTCCATTAACATGCATCTCATCCAAGAGACTCATCATTTGCGATAAGTGGTCAGGGACAACATTCAAGCGACCTGATTTCAAAATTATCTCAAAATCAAACTCTTGGAAGAGAAGTAGACACCGACATATTTCGCCCCACCCAACAAAAATTTATTCACCAGGTATTTCAAAGCAGAGTGATCCGTGAACATCTTGAAGTGACCTCCCAACAGGTAGTGTCGAAACTTTTGTAGTTCATATACCATTGTCAATCCTTCCCTATCTATTATAGTGTAATTATTCTTCGCAAACGACAGCTTTTGACTGGAGAAAGGGATCGAGTGATCAATATCACCTTCACCAGATTGTTCCAATACCACACCCAGTGCCATTGAAGATGCATCCACATGAACATGAAACTCCTTCGTCCAATTGGGAAAAACCAGTATCAATGTAGAAGCCATCTTTGTCTTCAATATGTCAAAACTTCCTTGACACTCATAATTCCATACAAATAGTGCATCCTTCTTTAGTAACCTCTTCATAAAGGATGTGATCACGGCATAACCTCTGATGAACTTGCGATAGTATCATGTATGGCATAATGTTGCTCTAAGTTGCTTCACATTTGTAGGTGGTGGCAAGCTCAAAATCAGAGCAATATTGGCTAGGTCAACCAGTAGTCCTTTCTTGCAAACAATATTCCCTATCAACATCCCAAAAGGTGCACAAAAAATGCATTTCTTTGAGTTCATTGAAATATTATGTTGTCAACATTGCTCCAGCATCAGTATTACGTTTTCCAGATGGTCCCTGAAAAATCCATAGAAATTCCAGTCATCCATGTAAACCACCATAAACTTTTGAATAAAGTCTATGAAGGAAGTGACAACAATCCTGGAAAATATCACAAATTCATTCTTCAGTTCAAATGGAATCACTGTGTACTGAAAATAGCCCCATTCAGTAACAAAAGTTTTCTTATGGCGATCTTCTTTCGTGATCTTAATTTGGTGATAGCCAAAAAATCCATCCATGAATGAATATATTTCTTGTCTCCCCACTCCTTCTAGTACCTCATAAGTAAATGGTGTTGGAAATGGATCAGGTAGACACGCATCGTTCAATTTTATGAGTTCAACACAAATCCAAACCTCACATGTCTTCTTATCTTGAACAACCATGGGACTGATATGTTTTGATTCTTCAACCAGTTTGATGATTCTTGCATCCAGCATCCTATCAAGCTCAACATTCTCCCTCTCCTTGTATCGTGGATTCAACCAATACAGATGTTGTCGCAATGGCTTTGCATCGGGTTTAAAAGGGATCTTCATCTCTCCCAAATATTCCAGTATTTCCTTCATCTCATAAAACTTCGTAGGAAACAAATCTTGGAACTCATGCAGCAGATCAGTGATCCTTTCCATCATTTCTTCGTCCCAGTAGTTGCCAACATTTGTGAACTTTAGTTGAACTTTAGTTGCTCCTTTGTCCCAATATTGACCTTACAAATTTTTAATGGTTGATTCATTTGATCCGTTGGTACCTCAAGAGTCATGAAATCTCAACTTCCTTCTATCTCTAGAATACTAATGTTCTATGGATTGTCACCATCATCAGGCCCTCCTGGTACATTGTATCATTCCATCATCGACTGTGTCGCATGTTTTTCATGCGGGTCCACCAAATATGCGACTTGTACTAATTTCAGAGAAAAATGTCATGGATATGTTGCAGTGCACTATCAATGGCTAGACTAGTATCTGTACAACTAAATGTATGATTGAAACAGGTCGATAGCTTATCCCATGTCGTAATTTATCTGTGCAACTTAGCTAACACATACCACTGGCGTGGCATTTCATCCAATGCGTGTACAAAGGCATGTACTAACTCATCCTTGGTTCATGAACCCCACATGCTCTAACATGCGATCAGATGACCGTTGGGATCATTTCTCCCATTATACCTCTCGGCTAGATATTTTCTGCTTCTCCCAAGAGAACTTTTATCGACTTGTGACACTGCGACCATCCGTTGATTGACTTTTTATTTGTTTCCAACCAACGTAATGGGGTGGCCTTCAACGCTTCATCCAATTCCAACAATCGTTTTGGTTCTGACACCTAATCTTAAAATTAAACTAGAAACTCAAACAAATCAGGAAGTCCTTCATACACCAGAAACTCAACAGTATCTATTTCGACTTGCGACAACAACTGAGTAATCAGACCACATTTCTGAATTGATACCTCATGCATTCCATTCTGCCAGTTCTCCAAAGCATCATCAAAATCTAAAGATGCATATCTCAAGCTACGCCAACCTAGCTCTCCATCAACATTTGGATGGATGTAATCCTCTAAGATGTTATATGCATGATCCCATCCTATGGAAAATTATTCCTTAACCAGTTCAACATATCTTCTTCCTTCATTTGGGTCCATCGGAGCCATGACTTTGATGTCGTAGTTTTCAAAGGTCATCACACACTTCTTGAAACTAATCACCGCTAAGATTTCATTGGTCCATCTGATCCCCAGCAATGAGGGATATGATCCTCCACCATCAACAACTTCAATAACATCAAAATTGGTATAAGTATTCATTCCTTCAACTTCCACAGCGAGACATGGAACACGCCCAATAGGTGTTACTCTGGCCTAGTTATCCAGTCGCAGTTGTATAGGGGACCAAACCAAATATAGTTTCCCCATATTTTCCCATGTATGCTTTGTTAGAATGCTAACATTTGAGCCTAGATCCAAAATGACTGAATCTACCTCGTAATCCCCAATATGAATATTCATTCTCATCTCTTTTCCCATCTTTTTCTTGTGCAAAGAGTTCACTGCAGACTCCTTCCGTACCTTCTCCATTTGATGCAATATATTCACAATCTCAATGAGCGCATCGAGGTCGTTTTTGAGTGACAATAGACTTTCAAAGAAGTTTTGCAAGGTACCATGTTGTTGCGATGGTCCTACTATCAAATTTGAATCAAAAGTAGGTGGCATTTCATAAACAAGAAACTTACCCGAATCTCTTCTTATCACATCAAGTGATTCAAAGAATGTGTCTCTCTCAACGTTGACATCAAACTGCACCTTCTTCTTTCCAGATAGCCAAATTTTTATAAATGGGATATCATCCTCGGTCATCGCACCTCTGCAAGTAATGACAACAACATCAGCGTCCTGCATTCTAGTTTTTGTTGAGATCTTCGCAATCGTTGGTCCTTGATTCTGGTTCGGTGGCGGATTCACTAGTTGGTTCATATTTTGATTTGCATTTTGGTTCTTATTCTAAATATGGTTCTATTTATGGTTCATATTCTAGTTCTGGTTCTGTTTCTACAACTATGGAATGTTCCTTACTTTCCACTTCGCCATCAACTGCGGACAGTTCTCAACGGTGTGGTCAGCAACGATACAATAATTACACTATTCTTGCAAATTTTGGAAATATCTCTGATAATGTCCTAGTACTCCACAATTATAACATTGTATAGGTCTGTGACCTCGTCCTCCACCTCGTCCTCCTCAAAATCCTCCACAGAATCCACCTTGTTGCTGATACTACGGTTGGTAGAATTGTTGCTGCTACGAGGGATTTTTTTCATTGCTATACATACTATTGTGGTTGAGTATACTAAGGCTGAGTATACTGCGGCTGTTGTGGGGCATACTGCATTTGATTGTACTGTGGAGGTGGTGAAGCAAACTGCGACTGTGGCACAAACTATGGTACAGACTGTGTCTGCGGTTGTGGTTGTACCACCTACGGTTGTTGTTGTGGCTGTACTGTTCTATGCTCTTCTCCCTTTACATAGTAAATTGCATCCATTTTCCTCTCATGGAGAAAATCATATGCTCGACAGTCCTTATCCTCATGGCCGACAGATCGACAAAATGTGCGATACAAATTCGTTGGCTTTGTGACCATCTTCTGCATATACATGCAATCTTCATGTCGATTCCCATGCACCTACCAGATGCGGCACCATGGCATGCCTCCATGACTCAATGGTTTTTGTGCTCCCGTCAGCAAGTAGTTTTGAAAATATAGGCACTGAGCTTTATGATTTCCCTTTGCACGACATCAAGTACACCAAAATTCCTCACAATGGTCTCTTCCATTCTTGATATCTTGCAAATGGAGTGTCAGAATCACTAGTTGTGTATGAATATGATTCATACCAACCTGAGTTTCACCAAGAGGTGAAGCTTCCAATTTCATCGCGATCTCTAGAGTCTCTCTCTGTGTCAGAATCTTTTGTTGCATAAAAGGAATTCTAATATGCGGTACCAATGTCGTGATGAACCATTCCTTATGTTGAACATCACTCATGTCAAAGATGACTCTCGCCATTAGCATCTTGAATTGTTGATCAAAGTCCCAAACTGTCTCATTTGGATATTTCTTAATCTCTTTTAACTCTGTGATGTATTGTGCCTTAGATTTCAGATTTCTGGACTCTTCAATCAATCCTTTTCTTATTTCATCTAGAGTATTTGTTGGATTCCCCATGGGAACTTGTACAAATTACATATACTAATCCAGTGCACTACCTTGAAGGGTCATTGCCAACTGGCCTTTCTTAACGTCATCATCCTGAGTTTGCTTTACGGTACAAACTACTTCGCAAAAAAATAGTATTGCTCGGGATCCTCAGTCTCGTTCCCATGAAACAGAGGTAACTTTACATCATCACCCACCATCCTGGACCTTCTTCCTACAATTGTTTATCCACTGTTGTTAGAGTGTTGTTCACACGTTGGACAAGTCCATGTTGAACTCATATTTCTTCCTGAGTGCTACATAGTGCACGGAGTTGTGGGTACGTTGTTGTTGGGGGTTGATCTTCCTTCGGGCTTAGGCGTAGCTTGGTCCTCTCCTTCATCAATGTAGGGTCACTTCGTCCCTTATGGTATTCTCTCTTAGCCTCTTTCTTTGGTCACAACAGGACTCTCTCCTGTCCTCTACCTCTTCTCTTACCAAAACCTTACTCCACTTCGCAGAAGACTACTTCCTTCCTCATATTCCCTCACAGTCTCATCGTAACTCCCATCTACCCTATATCATTCCATTTGTAGCACCCTAGTTTTGACCCCATGATAATTTGATTGTACATGATATATATATTGTATGGAGCTCAAGGCCAAGACCTTGCCGTCGATCTAGTATTTTTTATATAGGTGATCAATTGTTCATGCACAACATGTTTTGATATGTCATGTAAATGAACAATTTAATAAAATACCACAACTAGCTATGGAACTACAACGTTAAAGAGATGGGGACATGATCTCACAAGGAATAGGGTGGAGAGTTGGTCAAACCTTTGATCCTATAGGTTTGATCCATATGTCAATGGGAGAACCCATGAAACCTCAACTACTTTTCGGTCCCTTGTCCTCAATCATTTATTCCTTCGAGAAGGTGGTTGAGGAAGTTAATGCATGAGGAAGTGCAAGGCATGGTAGACTGCAGTCTAAGCAGGCTTGCATCCTCGGGGAGGATGCGGTCTTGCTTCTGCAGGAGGCAAGCATGCGAAGCGCACCCTATCCATCATAGGAGGCATCGATTGGGTTTTGTTCACTCCTCATTCATTCAAACCACGTAATGGTTGTTCTTTCACCTAGTTGTTCGGGTTTTGCAGTCTGCGGATCCTGCGCACTGTACGTTTACCTGAAAATCGTTTGGGACTGGATTGTCAATCCTTAAACCCTGCATCATGTGAACTCATTACCTGGAGTCAAGGAACTCAAGTTTCTACTAATATTTTTCGTTGCCAAGAAAGGGCACTGAATATCCCTCTATTTTGTGATCAAGTGTGGTCATTTGTGGTTTTTCCTACTGTGGGTGTTTTCCTAAAGTAGAAACCTTTGTGACAGTGTTGTCCCTAAGTATAGTGATGAGTCTTTTTGTTGGTTTAAAGTGTGGATGTTGTGTTGTGCACCCTAGTTTTGGGTTTGTTTTGGTAAGAAAGACTAAGAAGTGGAAGAGAAGAGAAATAGAATTGTAACCTAGTGTATAAAGGCACCTCAGGAAAATATAAGAGTGGTCAATAGACCCTTACTGCATTCCCTAAAGAGCACTCGAAGGGGGGCACATCCTAAGGGACTGTTGAGCAGAGAAAGGGATGCTACCTTGTGTTGGGATGCTGGTAATGTGGATTCTAGGCCAAATAGATCTTGTGGAGTTGTCCTTGGATATTGAATGAGCCACTAGTCTAGTCATTTTACCTTTCAACTGCCTTAGCATCCTGTAAATCCAAGGGATATTGGCTTGGCCTTGGGGTATATTAACCCAATTGGATCTTGGTTTGGCTAAGTCTTGTTTTCCATTGGCCTTGTGTGTAATCCTTGGCTAGACATCCTGTTAACCCAATTGTGAGAGATGGTTGGCATTGAGACCTGTGAACCCATCTGTTGGATTGGCTAGTCCTTAATGCAAGAGTTGTCTTGGAAACCTGTAGCCTATTAACCCAACTAGGTATTGGCTTCTCTAGACAATCTAATAACTCCAACTAGGTGTTGGCTTGACTGTGTGTTAAATATATGGTTGTGTGTGAGTCTGTTGTTCTTTATTTCCTTGTGGAATCATGCCCAACTCAGGGGTGGTAGTGGTGTTGAGAGATTAAAGAACACGTTAGCTTATAGTTGGGTGGAATGTTGCAGCTACATAGCTAGTTGCAAGACAACTCCATCCTTCAAGATAAGTATTATGGTTATGTTTTTTATGCAATGTATTTGTCTATGAATTGTTTTGTTCATGATTGAATACTTAATGGTGATGAAGTAGATGTTACTTGTGTATATTTGTTGCATTTTATATCTGTTTATGCCTTAGATGTTTTATGCATGTTTTCCTAAGATCATGGAGGCTGGAAGCCTATTACAGAGGTTAGAATGCTTCTAACTCAGGGTTTTCTCCCTTTTAAATCCACCTAGGAAAGGCGGAAGGTAGAAGCCGAAAGGGGCAGTTGAACTGGGAAGTAAGGTTGTGTTTCTGCACCCCCGGATCCGCCTATGGAAAGCGAAAAGAAAAAAAATGCAAAAAAATTCTAAGAGAAAAATTAACGTTCCGATTTTTGAGTTCTAAAGTGCATAATGAGGAAAGAGGAAGTGTACAAGGAAGAAGGTGGAAAGGCCATTGAAAGTCCCTTCGAAAGTTTAAGTTTCTGATTTCTGAGTTCTGAAGTGCGGAAAGCAGAAGTGCAAAAGGAAGAAAGCTGAAAGATTGTTGAAAGTCCCTTCACACATTTAAGTTTCCAATTTTTGAGTTCTAAAGTGCAGAAAGAGGAAGAGCAGAAGGCGGAAGGCGAAAAGGTCGTTGAAAGTCCCTTCGCACATTTAAGTTTCTTATTTCTGAGTTATGAAGTGTGGAAGGAGGAAAGCGGAAGTGCAGAAAGAGAAAAGAGAAAAGGTCGTTAAAAGTCCCTTTGCACATTTAGTTTCTTATTTCTGAGTTCCAAAGTATAGAAGGAGGAAAGTGAAAGTACAGAAGCAGAGGTGCGGAAAAGGCAGGTTAGTTCAGAAATCACCATTCTGGATGTAGATCGGATAATTGAAGGGAGGAATGACTAGTATAGTGGTTCTAAGCCTTAGATGAAGGTTGGATATTAGGTTAACATCCATACCCAATGTTAATCAGAAGAATAAAGAGGTTCTTTAAATAAAAAATTTTAATTATCCGCATTATGGGGTATGGGGATGTGACATCATAGTATCAAAGGTGTTGATTGCAACATTAGTCCTGGATGGGCCAGAGTTACAATTAAAAGAAATAAGAGCTAATGGTTGCAGTATCGAGCCTAGATGGGCCATGTGAATAGTTTCCACAACTATTGGTTGCAGCATTGCAGTTAACTATGTTTTTAATTTGCAAAAATTATCATGTACCTAACCAACGTGTCTGTTAACACATTTTTGCATAGTCATAGTGCAGATTAGAAAGGTGGGTTTTTGGCTTAGCCATGAGAACCTACAGTGGGTATGATGTACGATATCCACATGGGTATGAGAAATATGTTATGGGTGAGAACGTTATAGTAAGAAATGATGAAACCGAGTCTAATGAAAGAAGATTTCGGGATACCCCACTAGATTTTGTAGCCACTATGAGAAGCCCAAGGGTGGAAATGTAGAATTACAGAGCAGACAATGAAATATTAGTCAAGGATCAAGAATATCAGAATTAGCTGAACGCAACCATGATGCATAGTTTGACAAAATTACAAAGAAAGATGAACTATGGGCATGGGACAGTAAATCCAGAAGGAAGTAAGAGAAGCACTAGAAGAAGGAGAAGGAATTCTAGTGGGTCATCTGAGTCAGAAGAATCCAGTGGGGTTCAAGCGGTTCTTTTCACAAGAGAAAGAGGAAAAGGTGCCACAATTGTAGATCCTGAGATGCATTTAAGAAGGATAGGCCTCCTACCCTTAATGGTGAGATAAATACTGGATAAGAATCTGAAGCTTGGATTCTAGGGATGAAGAATTAATTCCAAGTCCATGACTATAGGAAACGTGAAGGAAATGGTTTCCATATCAATCTGAATGGAAGAGTTTCCATTTGGTGGGAGAACCTCAAAAAAGTGAATCGGATCAGTGAAAGAAGACTTAAGTGGAAACAGTTCAAGAAATATTTCAAGTATAAATACCTCTCTGACCGGTATTATGACGACAAAATTAAGGAATTCCATGAGCTAAGCTTAAGACAGCTGAAAATGGAAGATTATGCCAATGAGTTCGTAGAGATGTTAAGGTATGTCAAGTACATCAAAGATGAGAAGGTGAATATCCAGTGTTTTTTGTGTTGGTTACCTTAGTCCTACAAATACCAAATTGAGTTTGATGAGTCTATAACGCTGAAAGAGGCCATCAGAAAGGATAAGTACTGTTATGACCAGAACAAAGGAAAGACTAATGTTTGATGAGCCTAGAACACTGAAAGAGTCCATCAGAAAGGATAAGTACTATTATGACCAGAAAAAAGGAAAGACTAATCATCACAAGGATTGGAAGGAAAAGAAGAATGAGAAGTTTGAACAGAGAAATATAGGATTCAAACCTTCCAAATTTAGGAACCAAAACCAAAGGAAGCCATCACAGACTGTAAGTGAGCCAACCAAAGTGATGGGGGGAAATCTAAGGGATACTAAAGAGATCAGAGAACCCCTCCAATGTTGGAGGTGTGGAGGAGCCCACATGCATAGAAACTATCCTCATGAGGAATGATATGTAAATCCATCTTACAACGTCCAGGAAGTTGAAACTGTTGGTCAAGTGGCAATGGCAATCCCTAGGATTTATGCAGCATTAGAGGACCATCAAGAAGATCACCAGTCTATTGTGGTTGAGGTCCTAGGTAAGATTATTGAGCAATCTGTCTCTATTTTTATTGACCCTAGTTCTACTCATAGTTATATTACTCGTAGGATTGTTAAGGTTTGTGCTTTTAAGAAGTCAAAGCATAGTAATCCATGGTTAGTTCAACTAGCCACTGGAACCAAGAGGAAGGTCAGTGAGATTGTAGAAAAATGTCCATTAGAGATGAATGGGTTAGTGACTTGTGCAGATATGAATGTTTTGCCACTTGGTTCCTATGACATTCTCAATGGAATGGGCTAGTTAAAAGATCCCAGGGTAAATCTTGACAGTTACAATAAGACTTTTGAATGCATGGATGAAGAAGGACACCCAATAATGGTAAGAGGCATTCCAAAAGTGGTTTCTATTAGGAATATTTCATCCATGAAGCTGAAGAAGTTCTATAGGAAAGGTTTCCATTTATATGCAGTGCATGTTTTGGAGGTGGAAGTGAATGAAACTCCCAAGTTAGAGGATTTTCATGTGTTACAGTAATTCTAGGATGTTTTTCCTCATGATGTTCTAGGACTTCCTCCAAAGAGGGATATTGATTTTACCAATGACCTTATGCCAGGGGAAGCACCAGTGTCTAAGGCACCCTACAGGATGGGCATGCTAGAATTGTTAGAGCTGAAGATGCAGCTTCAGGAATTGTTGGAGAAAAATTATATCAGGCCAAGTGTGTCTCCTTGGGGAGCACCAATTCTATTTGTAAAGAAGAAAGATGGTACACTCATATTGTGTATTGATTACAGATAGCTTAACAAAGTCACAGTGAAGAACAAGTATCCTTTACCTCGAATTGATGATATTTTCGATCAAATGAAAGGGGAAAGGGTATTTTACAAGATTGACTTGAGGTCATCCTATCCTCAAGTAAGAACCAAGGATGAATGCATTCATAAGACGACCTTTAGAACAAGGTATGGACGCTATGAGTTTGTAGTGGTACCATTTGGTCTCACAAATGCACCAGCTACATTTATGTGCCTTATGAATAGTGTTCTCAGCAGGTATCTGGACAAGTTTGTTCTTGTCTTCCTTTATGAAATTCTTATCTATTATAAGAATGAGGAAGAGAATGAATAACACCTAAGAATTGTTTTGCAATTGTTAAGGGAGCATAAGTTGTACGCCAAGTTGAGTAAGTGTGACTTCTATAAATATAGATTCATTACTTGGGTCACATCATGTAATATGAAGGCATATATGTGGACCCTGAAAAGATTGAGGGCATCATGACTTGGCCAACTCCAAGGAATGTGATAGATGTAAGGTATTTTATGGGACTTGCAGGATATTATAAGAGATTCATTGAAGGATTCTCCAAGGTTGCACATCCTATCACTTCTTTTCAAAGGAAGGGGATGATATTTAAATGGACACCTAAATGTGAGGAAAGCTTCCATCAGTTGAAGAATCTTCTCACAATTGCACCCATTCTGAAAATTGTAGACCTGAAAAAGGAATTTTTGGTGTGCACTGATGCATGCGGTCAAGGACTTGGAGGAGTTCTTATGCAAGACATCCATGTGGTATGTTATGAGTCTAGAAAGTTAAAATACCATGAGAAGAATTATGCCACTCATGACTTGGAAATTGCAACCATAGTATATGTTCTCGGGATGTGGAGGCATTACTTAATGGGAAAAAAATTTGAGTTAAAGACATACCACTGTGGTCTGAAGTATTTGTTCGATCAGCCCACACTAAATTTTAGACAAGCTAGGTGGTTGGAGTTTTTAATGTGAGTTTGATTTTGAAATCAAACACATAAAAGGCAAGGAGAATAAAGTGGTGGATGCACTCTGTAGGAAAGTGCATGAAATGCATTTTTCCTCTCTTAGTATTTTCCAATCATATCTGAGATAGTTGATTGTGAATCATACTGCTGAAGATGAGTTGTATGTGCAGGTCAAGGATAAATTGCAGCAGGAGAATCTTGAGAAGAGATATGATGGATATAAATTGGAAGAATATAGGATTCTTACCTACAAGAACAGAATTTTTATTCCACATGTAGCATATTTGAGGAGAGTTGTTATGGATGAGATCCATCAATCTCCGTATTCTGGTTATCCAAGGTATCAGAAGACAATTGCTACAGCCAGAAAACAATATTTCTGGCTAGGACTGAAAAAGGATATTGTTGAATACAATTCAAGGTGCATGAAATGCCAACAAGTGAAGGTTCAACATCAACACCCAACAGGTTTGTTGCAGCCTTTGCCAGTTCCAGAGTGGAAATGGGAAGTTATTTCCATGGACTTCATTACAGGTTTTCAAATGTCTTGAAGACAACATGATACTATCATGGTTGTGGTGGATAAGTTGACAAATGTAGCACATTTTATACTTGTTAAGACCACACATAAGACTAATGACATTGCAAAAATATTGATGAAGGAGATTTTCAGGTTGCATGGATTTCCTAAGGCAATAGCTTCTGATAGGGATTCCAAGTTCACTTCCAATTTTTGGAAGGGGTTGTTTGCATATTTGGGTACAAAGCTCAATTTCATCACTTCTTAGGGGTGAAATTTCTCCAATTGGCTATTTTTTAGGTTTTTTTCAAAAAATAAATTCACTATTTGGTCATTTTTTGTGTCTAATATCGCCTATATTAACATACAATATGTTTTTTCGTCATAATATTTGCCAAAATTTACACATTTCAGTGTTAATTTTATGTTTCATATTTAATATTCGCTTACCTATCTATAAACATATTTTTTTCAATCCAAAACAATCGCCTAGAATAATATACTTAAATATAATATTAAAATCCTTAAAAAATACTCTTCTTTCTACCATCCTCAGACTGATGTTCAGACAGAAAGGGTGAACCAAGTGCTGGAAGACATGCTTCGCATGTATGTGATAGACAAGCCAACCAAGTGGGAATATTACTTACACTTGGTATAATTTGCATACAACAATGGATAGCAAGCATCCATGGAGATGAGCCCCTATGAAGATTTGTATGGAAAAAGGTGCAGGACACCTATGACTTGGGATAATCCTGTGAACAGGATTGTGCTTGGGATAGAATTGCTCAAGGAGATGGAGCAAGAGTTTGCAAATATTAGGTAGAATATGAAGGAATCTCGGGATAGAAAAAAGAGCTATACTGATAAGCATAGAGTGCACAGAGAATTCTATGTTGGGGATCATGTTTATCTGAGAGTGAGGGAAAAGAACATTTCTTTGAATCTTTGAAGTTGTGCCAAGTTGTCCTGTAGATAATGTGGACCTTTTGAAGTGCTTGAAATAATAGGGCCAGTAGCATATAGACTTGCATTTCCTACTAGCACTAGAGATCATGATGTTTTTCATGTTTATTTGCTTAAGAAATATGTACATGATCCTAACTGTTGTGATCAATTGGGATGTGATTCAGGTGGAACCCAAGGGAGAGTTCCAAATCAAGCCAATATGCATCCTTGACAGGAAGGTCACCATGCTTTGGAACTGATCCATAGGGAAAGTAAAGGTGCAATGGGAGCACTACGGTCTTAAAGAGGCTACTTGGGAGCTAGAGGATGCCATGCGATTGGGACATCCATTTTTGTTCAATTCTGCAAAGCAATGAGGATAATGCCAGTGTATCATTTTTGTTCAATTTTGTAAGCATTAAGGATAGTGATAATTGAAGGGGGAGGGGAGTAACACCCTAATTTTGATCCCATGATAATTTGATTGTACATGATGTATATAATGTATGGATATCATGTCATGGAGCTCAAGGCCAAGGCCCTTCCATCGATCTAGTATTTTGTATATAGGTGATCAAGTGGATTCCTATGGTTTTGGTGTTGGTCATGCACAACATGTTTTGATATGTCATGTAAATGCACAATTTAATAAAATACCACAAATAGCTATGGAACTGCAATGTGAAAGAGATGGGGGAAGGATCTCATAAGGAATAGGGTGGGGATTTGTTCAAACCTATGAGATTATAGGGTTAAGCCAGATGTCAATGGGAGAACCCATGAACCCTCAACTACTTTTCTGTCCCTTGTCCTCAATCATTTATTCCTTCCAAAAGGTGGTTGAGGTAGTTAATGCCTACGGAAGTGCAGGGCATGGCATACTATAGTTTGTGCAAGCCTGCAGCCTGGGGGAGGATGTGGTCTTTCTTCTGTAGGAAGCAAGCACATGAATCGTACCCTGTCCATCAGAGGAGGCCTCAATTGGGTTTTGTTCACTCCTCCTCATTCATTTGAACCACAGAATGGTTGTTCTTTCACCTGGTTGTTCACGTTTTCCAATCCATGGCTCCTGTGCACCGTGCATTTACCTAAGAACTATTTGGGACTAGATTTTCCAACCTTAAACCCTGCATCATGTGAACTCATTAACTGGAGTCGAGGAACTGAGGTTTCTGCGAGTATTTTCTGTTTCCAAGCAAGGGAAGTGAAGATCCCTCGATTTTGTGAGCCAGGTCATCTATGGTTTTCCCCGGTGTAGGTGTTTTCCTGTAGTAGAAACCCTTTGTGACAATGTTTTCCTTGCATACATTTAGGAGTATGTTTTTTAGTTTATAGTATGAATGTTTTGTTGTGCACCCTGGTTTTGGGTATGTTTCGGTATGTAAGACTGAGGAGTGGAAGCAAAGAGAAATGGAATTGTAACCTAGTGCAAAAATTAACCTCAGAAAAAGATAAGAGTAGCTGGTAGACACTTACTTCATGCCCTGAAGAGCACTAGAAGGGGGGCATAGCTTGAGGGACTTTTAAGAAAAGAAAGGGATGCTACCTTGTGTTGGGATGCAAGTAATGTGGATGCTAGGCCAGATAGATATTTTGGAGGTGTCCTTAGATATTGAATGAGCCACTAGTCTAGTAATTTTACCTTTCCACTCCCTTAGCATCCGGTAAACCCAAGGGAGATTGGCTTGGCCTTGGGACGTGTTAACCCAATTGGATCTTGGTTTGGATGAGTCTTGCTTTTCTTTGGACTTGTGCGTAGTCCTTAGCTGGACAACCTGTTAAACCAACTGTGAGATATGGTTGGCCTTGGATCCTGTGAACCCATATGTTGTCTTGGCTAGTCCTTAATGCAAGAGTTGGACTAGAAGCCTGCAGCCTATTAACCCAAGTAGGTGTTGGCTTGGTTGGATAGTCTAATAAGTCCAACTAGGTGTTGGATTGACTGTGTGTTAAATATCTAGTTGTGTGTGACCCTGTTGCTCCCTATTTCCTTGTGGAATCATGCCCATCTCAGGGGTTGTAGTGGTGTTAATAGATTAAAGAACACACTGGCCTATGGTTGGGTGGAATGTTGCAGCTACATAGCTAGTTGTAGGACAACTTCATCCTTCAAGATAAGTATTCTACTTATGTTGTTTATGCAATGTATTTGTCTATGAATTATTATGTTCATGATTGAATTGTTAATGATGATGAAGTAGATGTTACTTGTGTATATTTCCTACATTTTATCTCTATTTATGCCTTAGATGTTTTATGCATGTTTGCCTAAGATCATGGAGGCTGGAAGCCTATTTTAGAGGTCAGAATGCTTCTGACTCAGGGTTTCCACCCTTTGAAATCCTCCTAGGAAAGATGAAATCTAGAAGGGGCAGTTGAACTGGGAAGTAAGGTTGTGTTTCCACACCCTGGGATCGTCCTATAGAAAGAGGAAAGTGGAAATGCGCAGAAATTTCTAAGAGAAAAGGCAATGTTCTTATTTTCGATTTTCGAAGTGCAGAAAGAGGAAAGAGGAAGGCAAAAAGGTTGTTGAAATTCTTTTCATATGTTTAAGTTTTGGATTTCTGAGTTTTGAAGTGCAGAAAGAAAGAAGCAGAAGTGTGGAAGGCGAAAGGCAAAAAGGTCGTTGAAAGTCCCTTCACATGTTTAAGTTTTCGATTTTTTAGTTTCAAAGTGCGGAAAGCGAAAATCAAAAGTGCAGAAAGCAGAAGGTGATAAGGACATTTAAAGTCCCTTTGCACATTTAAGTTTTCG
Organism: Pseudotsuga menziesii; assembly: GCA_001517045.1. NCBI lineage: Eukaryota > Viridiplantae > Streptophyta > Pinopsida > Pinales > Pinaceae > Pseudotsuga > Pseudotsuga menziesii. The sequence goes on from LPNX010454276.1 coordinate 34,375, forward strand.
AATTCTGAGTTCCGAAGTGCGGAAGGAAGAAATCAGAAGTGTGGAAGGCGAAAGGTGGAAATGTCGTTGAAAGTCCCTTCACATGTTTAATTTTCTTATTTTTTTAGTTTTGAAGTTCGAAAGAAGGAAAGCAGAAGTGCGGAAGCAAAGGTGCGGAAAAGGCAAGGTTAGTTTGGAAATAGCCATTATGAAGGTAAAACAGATAATTGAAGGGTGAACGACTGGTATAGTGGTTCTAATACTAAGATGACGGTTGGAGATTAGGTCAACGTCCATACTTGGTGTTAATTAGAAAAAACAAAGAGGTTCTTTAAAAAAAAAATATTAATTATCCGCATTATTGGGTATGGGGACGTGACACCATTCACCCCCCCTATCTCCATCGCACCCATAGCCTCTGCAAACCAGGGATCTACTTGTGGGAGTTCATCTTCAATATTCATTTTTCACAAATGAGCATCTTAATTGAAAGTTACAATGATAACAGAAACCTACCTCTTGGTCCTTTGAAGAACTCCCTTTCTGCGTCGTTGTAAGATTTAACTGTGTCGACTGTGAACTCAGTGATGTAGCCTTCCAAGATGTTGTCAATCCAAAATCCAACAACCCTTTATGCTTGTTGTCTACCTCCTACGGTTGCTAGATCAATTCTGGAGTCCATCTAGTTGGTTCGCCTCCTTGGAAATTTGTCTTTTGATAAGTCAATTGTGCCAACCACTCGTACAAGATGATTGAAAACTCAGAAAAGAAGGACTCGTGTAGATCAGAATACAGGTGTCTCTCTAGCCAATTCTATGTCTTTAATCTAGGGTTCTAATTCTCTTCCGCAACAAATTCCCAAGCCTTCTGGTCAAACCAATCTTGAATCTTTGTCCTCGTCAAATGCCACAACATTTCCTCCTTCTCCTTCGCACTATGGTCCTAGCAACGAGACCATTTGTTGACACAGATATGTCAATATGGGTTCAGTCACTCTTGACACTCAAAACACAACGATCTCCCTGAGCGCTGGCCCAAACATGTTTTACCCTTCCCAGCAACACCTGCAAAGAAGATGAGGTCTCACCCGAGATGTTCACTGGGGAGAACTGTCAGAACCAAGTTTATGCAGTAAGAAGGAGGACTGTGCTTCTACTATTCTACTTATCGCAACATTACTTAGCAGATCCAAGCATTGGTATTAACATTGACAAATTCATATTGTCATTCAATGTATCATATCAACATACTTAGATCGCAATAGAGTATAAACCGATCTGTCAACATATCATCATTCATAACAAGAAATCATCACATCATACAGAGATAAACATCATGTTGTAGTACTCATTCACATTCACATTGTGGAACGTAGGAAAATAGGAAGATGCAAAAAGACAAAATCTTTCCTTCAACTCTCTATCATGCCATATTAATCGCATCAAAGCACAGTTCCACAGTGTCGCACTTACAAAGGTTCGATCTCAATATTATGAAAAGATCATAAAGATAGATTGCAGATAAAATCAGCCTCATGATCCCGTACACAATCACATAGTTGAAGAAGAACTCCTAACATTTGCAATCCTAGATCTATTTATAGGCTTGTGCCTTTACATCGGTGGTCCACTTAAGTCAACTTCCTAACTACTTGGACCAAAATATTCAAAACAATAACCAAAAATTACAAAACATTACCAAAATATACAAAATGTACTGGTCAATCCTCCTTGTGCGCCAACTTCTGTCTTGCACATCAACTTTGACTTTCCACAACATTCGTGATGTTGCACACCTACTTATCTCCAAAATTGCCTGCCAACAATATCCCAAGTCACTAAATAAGAGACTTGATAAAAAATAAAGTGATCAAACTAAAAAATTAATCCTTCGTCTTTAGTGAAAAATTCATAAAAAACAATTACACTTGCTTTCCCTTGGAATCAGTACCTAAAGGAGGCCTCCTCGACTGAATTTCCCCAAATGAAAGATAACCCACTTCAAATTCACCATTGTTATTCTATTTTAGTATGCAAATCATGGTTCTAACCCAATTTTTTCAGTTTCATTTTTATATTTTCATTAAAACAATCATCAAACTAACACCTTCTTGAGGCATTTACAGGGTTAAATATCTCTTGTTCTAAGCGCAATTTGTGCCAAACAAAGGTATTCAAAAGTTGCTAAATAAAATATTGTTGTAGGGCTTAAACAAAAATGGAACTATTAATTTGAGTGGTCCAACCACTCAATTTTCATGTTCATGGCCGTGTTTTCTCGAATAATGGGAATTTAATTGATTTGGATACTAATTCAGGTGCCCTACTCTCTAAAGAATTCCCAATCCTTCACAATAAATTCAATAGGAAATTCATTAGTGTTCTATTGATTATAATTATCAACCTTATATGCAACAAAAAAAACTAATGACTAGTCAACATTAACAGCACTTGGGGTCTCTAATGTTGATGTATTTGTAACTTCAGAATGTATTCACTTGTATATCTTATGTATTATATCCCGATGTTCCTATTGGGAAGTATCTGTAATGTAATTGAGCCATGTCATACCCCGATGTTCCTCTCGGGAGAATCAATAATGTAAACAAGTCATGTAAAGTCATAGAGGGTAACCCTCTTTATTGTTCAAGGATTAAAGCCCCCGCAGTTTCAAGGCACTAGGGTTATTAGACTCTCCTACAGAAGTCCGCCCTGGTAAGTTATTGAAAAGTCAGGAATTAGTATAAATAGAGAGTGAGCCTCTCTATTTATCACACAGTTACTCACACTTAGTTGTAGCACGTGAGTGAGAGAGAAGGAGATGGGATAAGAGAGAGAACAGTTGTTGGAGATCATCTTACTATCTTTGGGTTTTACTGCTTCCATTGGTGCTTATTCTATCTTTGAGGAAGTTGTGGGGTTTTATCCTTTATGGTTTCCCAGAGGAAAATATTTGTGTCTATTGTCTCTTGTAACTGATTATTGTGCATGTTATTCTCTCAGATAAGATCCTAATATAATATTGTCTAATTGATAAAAATCTAACATGGTATCAGAGCTAACCTGAGAAGAAGACACTGTGTAGATGTGGAAGCTAGGGCTTCTTACTTTTTGGGTCTCTCTCCACAATCCACCAGCAAAAGGAGGCTGGGCTAAACCTCCATTGAAGGGTGCATCTTTATGTCAAAGCAGGATCTGATTCTGAGCAGTTTCAGTTTTTGACCTACCACTACATTGGGAAATTAGGGCTTTTCACTGAAGAGGAATTTTGGAGTGAGCCCATCCTAGGATTGCTCTCCTCCTAAAAATAGAAGTTAGAGACGAAAATCAAGGTTTTTGGTTGGGTAGAACTCCAGGAAATTCAAACCCTAATTTTCCCTGGAACCAGAAAACCAGCACTGCAAAAGATCAGCTCCATATCCAGTTTTCAGCTTCTCAAAATGGTAAGATCTAAAACTTTTGTATTTCCATTTGAGGTTCTGAGTTAAGATGTCTCATCACACCAAGCTTTATGAAAAGCTTGAGGGAGATGATAACATCCGATCCTAAAAGTATCGAATCTCTCTGGTCCCGGAAGAAAATGAGTTGGACTCTTACATCAATGAAGAGGTTCCAATTCCAAAGGGAGATGAGTCTAAGGCCTTACACCAGAATAAATTGGTCATGGCTAAGAGGATTATTGATGATTCAATTAAGGGTCACCTCATACCACATGTGTCCTCCCGAAAGACACCTAAGGCAATGTTTTATGCCCTGACCAAGATATTTGAAGGGAAGAACACAAACCGGAAGATGAATTTGAGGAACCAATTGAAGAATGTGAAGATCTAGAATGCAGAGACCATACAATCATACTTTACAAGGGTCTCTCAGATCAAAGAAAAACTTGAAGCAGTGGATGAAGAAGTGGGGAATGTAGAGATTGTGATGACTACCTTGAATGGTCTCCCTAGGTAATGGGACTCCTTCATTCAAGGGATTTGTGCTAGAAGAAAGCTAGTCAACTTTAGTAGACTATGGGAGGAATGCTCACAAGAAGAAGCTCGAATAGTAGCCCGAGAAGAGAATATGGGAAGTGAAGATAAAGCTCTCATAGTACACTCCAAGAAAAGCAGAAGGGACTATCATCACCCCAAAGAGAGGACACTATGCCAGAGATTGTCCTAAATGGATCTCACAAGAAAAAGGGAAACAAGAGAAGACATCATGCTCATGCTGCAAAGGATGATGAACCTTCCACAAAGATAATCAAACAAGAAAGTGATGAAGAATATGTTTTTATTTCCGCTCTCATGGGAACTATCACAAATGGAAGCAATGATTGGCTTATAGACAGTGGGGCTTCAAAAAATATGATGAGATTCAAAGAATCCTTTGTGAAACTGTCTGAACATGAGTCACCTCACAAGGTGAAACTTGGGGATGACTACCAGTATCCAATAAAAGGTAGTGGTGAATCCCCCTATAAGATAGACTCTGGAAAGTCTATGAAGATGAAGGATGTATTGTTTGTACTAGGACTAAAGAAGAATCTCCTCTCCATATCTGAATTGGATGCAAAAGGCATAAGGTTTGCATTTATAGATGGCCAAGCTCTTATGTGGCTAAAGGGAAATACTATAGATGATGCAGTGGTGATTGGGGAACAAGAAGGAGGACTATACAAACTGAAGGGCCAACCAGAACAAGCTTTGGTTCATGACTTGGTAGATCCAAATGAACTTTGGCATAGAAGGCTTGCACATGTGCAATATAGAGCACTACCACTTGCAAGCAAAGCTATTGAAGGTCTTCCAGAAATACAAACAAAACATGACAGTATCTGCAAAGGATGTGCGAAAGGAAAGAACACAAAGAAGACATTTCCAAGTAGCGAGAGCAAGAAAAAAGGAATCTTGGAAATCATTCACTCCGATGTATGCGGGCCAATGTCATCAAGTTCATTAAGAGGGTATGTATACTATGTTTATTTCATTGATGATATTTCTAGGAAGAAATGGCTATTATTCTTGAAGAACAAATATGAAGTATTCAGCAAGTTCAAGGAATTCAAAGCCTTGATCGAGAACCACACAGAAAAGAAGATCAAAACCTTTCAATCAGACAATGGCAGAGAATTCACATCAAATGAATTCAAATATTTATGCAAAGATTCAGGGATTAAGAGGGAGTTGACCACTCCATATAATCCACAACAAAATGGGGTTGTAGAAAGGAAGAATAGAACGGTCATGGAAGCTACAAGGAAAATGCTTCATGATCAAGATCTTCCCATGCATCTATGGGTAGAAGCTGCCAGGATAGCGGTGTATGTACAGAACTGTACTCCACACAGATTACTCGAGAACAAGACACCTAAAGAAGTCTTTTTCGGCAAGAAACCAGAGGTCATCCATCTCAGAATATTCAACTGTCTAGTATACATACACATTCCAAAAGAAAAAGAGGACAAAGTTAGATCCCTCTGGAAAGAAGGGTATATTTATGGGATATAGCGAAAGCTCGAAAGCTTACATAATATACTTCCCAGGATTGAAGAAGATCGACATTAGCAAAGACATAACATTCGATGAATACTTAGCTTACAACAGATCCAAAAAGAGACCAATTGAAGACTCTGAAGAAACAGAAGTACCCAGAATTCAAGATATAGCTATGAACGATGCAAATCAAGATGAAGATCAAGAAATAGAAGAGCCCCAAGAACCTGAAGATCCACCCCAAGAGAATAATCCTCACAAGAGGAAACCTGCATGGGTACAAGAGGCTATCCAAGGTGCAGAAAGATATGGGGCTCCAGAAGAAATGCATAGAGAGAGGAAAAGAACAAGGTCCTACTCCGGTTATGTAGCCCTATTATGTGACATCATTGATAAAGAACCTTCCAACTATGAAGAGGCGGCAAAGAAGAAAGAATGGAAGGATTCTATGATCGAGGAATATCATTCAATCATGAAGAATGATGCCTGGGATGTTGTCCCTAGACCAGAAGGGAAGTATGTTGTGACTTCCAAGTGGATATACAAGATCAAGCATGCTACAGATGGCAACATAGAGAAATATAAAGCAATATTTGTGGCTCGTGGCTTCTCCCAAAAAGAAGGAATAGATTATGAAGAAACTTTTGCACCTGTAGCCAGATACACTTCCTTCATATCAGTGCTTGCTCTGGATATGGTAATGAAATGGAAGATACACCAAATGGATGTCAAGACTGCTTTCTTGAAGAGGAAGTGTATGTGGAGCTGCCACTTGGTTTTGAGACAAATGACAGGGAGAGTCATGTGTGTAAATTGAATAAATCCCTGTACATTTTGAAACAGAAACCCAAGACATGGTACGACAGAATTGACAGCTTCCTATCTAGTTTAGGCTTTACCAAGAGTAAAGCAGATTCCAACCTTTACTACAAGGTTGAAGAAGGGAACCCCATGATATTCCTACTGTATGTAGGTGATCTGTTTGTAACAGTTGTGGATGGGTTGATTGCTGATACAAAGAGGAATCTTGTTGTCGAGTTCGAGATGAAGGACTTGGGTATGATGCACTACTTTCAATGCATGGAGATGTGGAAGAATGGAGATAGAATCTCCCTAGGACAAGGGAAATATGCAGTAGAGATCCTGAAGAGGTTCAAGATGATGGACTGTAAGGCCATGACCACACTTATGGCATCGAACCTGAAGCTATTGAGTGATGATTCATCAAAGATGGTTGATGCTACGATGTATCATCAGATGATTGGGTCCTTGATGTACCTGACAAATACGAGACCAGATATTTGCTTTGCTGTGAACACATTGAGCCAGTTTCTGATGGATCCGAGACATGTTCACCTGATTAGTGCAAAGCATATTCTGAGGTACCTGAAGGGTACAAGTGATTATGGGATCAATTATAAGGGATCAGAAGATTAACCTGGAAGGTTATGTTGATTTAGATTGGGCAGGAAGTGCCATCGATAGGAAGAGCACTTCAGGGTGCTGCTTCAGTATGGGTTCAGGTGTGATCTCTTGGTTTAGCAGGAAGTAGTCCTGTGTGACACTGAGTACAGCCAAAGCAGAGTATGTTGCAGCTTGTTCAGCTAGTTGTGAGGCAGTGTGGTTGAGGAAGCTACTATATGATTTATTTGATCTTCAGTTGGATGCTACTTGTATATATTGCGACAACCTGAGTTGTGTGAAGTTGTCAGAGAACCCGGTGTTCCATGGCAAGTCGAAGCATATCGAGATCAAATATCACTATATCATGGATATGGTACAGAGAGGAGCAATGAAGCTCCAATATGTTGCAATGGACGAGTAGATAGCTGATGTGTTGACCAAGCCATTAGCCAGAGTGAAGCTTGAGTACTTCAAGGAGAAGCTTGGTGTTCTCTAGATCGAGGTTCCTTCCAAGGGGAAGTGATAAGTCCATGAGCCCTTCTGACATGGTGATAGGATTGGTTCCTTCCATGGTCAAATGTAAGTGCAGATCCATTCTAATATGACTGTGGGATTGGCTCCCACATGATTAGATATAAGTTCATAGCCATTCTGATATGACTGTGGGATTGGCTCCCACATGATCAGATATAAGTGCAGAGCCTTTCTGATATGATTGTGGGATTGTCTCCCACATGATCAGATATAAGTGTAGATCCTTTCTTACTGGGTCATATGTAAGTGCGGAGCCATTCTTACATGGTGGTAAGTGGGTCCTCCCATGGTCAGATATAAGTGTAGAGCCTTTCCCCGGATGATAGATGGTGTGTCCTATCACGCCGATGGATGTAAGTGCATAGCCTTTCTCTGGATGGTAGATGGTGTGTCCTACCATGACAGTAGATATAAGTGCTAAGCCCTTCCTTGGATAGTAGATGGTGTGTCCTACTATGCCAGAGGATGTAAGTGTTGACCCTTCCTGACTGGGTTAGATATAAGTGCTGAGCCTTTCTGACTGGGTCAGATATAAGTGTTGTGCCTTTCTATGGATAGTAGATGGTATGTTCTGCTATGCCAATAGATGCAAGTGCTGAGCCTTTCCTTGGATGATATATGGTGTATCCTATCATGGCAATGGATGTGAGTGCTGGGACTTTCTGACATGGTGGTGGATGTGTTCCTCCCATGGTCAAATGTAAGTGTCAGGCGTGCCTTTCTGACATGATGGTGGATGTGTTACTCTCATGGTAGGATGTAAGTGTTGGGCAGACCTTTCTGACTGGGTCAGATATAAGTGATGAAGAAGATGAAGACCTACCTGGAGGCTAGGACTACAAGCAGCATGAAAAAGGGTTGGCTCTATAGAACTTCCGATGACAAGAAGAATTGAGAGATAGCACCAGTTGATCGAGATGGCGGAAGCAATGATGATGATGATCCAATGATGATACAGTGATGATCCCATTTCAATGATGATCTAGTGATGATCCAGCTTTGATGATGATCCAGACTTGATCCAAAGAAGAAGACTTGTGCTGATGAATTATGTCAAGAGAATACCTTCCTATTTAAGAAGGAGTGTTGATGTATTTGTAACTTCGAAATTTATTCACTTGTATATCTTATGTATTATACCCCGATGTTCCTATCGGGAAGTATCTGTAATGTAATTGAGTCATGTCATACCCTGATTTTCCTATCGGGAGAATCAATAATGTAAACAAGTCATTAAAGTCATAGAGGGTAACCCTCCTTATTCTTCAAGGGTTAAAGTCCCCACAATTTCGGGGTGCTAGGGTTATTAGACTCTCCTAGAGAAGTCGGCCTTGGTAAGTTATTGTCAAGTCGGGAATTAGTATAAATAGAGAGTGAGCCTCTCTATTTATCACATAGTCACTCACACTCCGTTGTAGCGAATGAGTGAGAGAGAAGGAGCTAGGACAAGAGAGAGAACAGCTGTCGAAGATCATCTTACTATCTTTCAGTTTTACTGCTGCCATTGGTGCTTATTCTATCTCTGAGGAAGTTGCGGGTTTTTCTCCTTTATGGTTTCCCCGAAGAAAATCTTTGTGTCTATTGCCTCTTGTGATTGATTGTTGTGCATGTTATTCTCTCAAATAAAATCCTAAGATAATACTGTCTAATTGATAAAAATCTAACATCTAATCCCAGGGAAAGTGAATTTAATGAAATATTTTTTTTTATCTTATCCAAAAACTTTTGGTCATGGTCCTTTTTCTCTCATAAAATTATTTATTTAGTTAATTAAATAGTGTAATTTCTTTTTGGAAAAGATTTTATTTAAAAAAAAACCTTTCCAACAAACAAAAATATTTTGAATTATCCACTTGTCACTTTTCCAAAAATATCAAAGTGTTTTGTGACCTAACCTTAGCCTTTATAATTTCTTATAAATAAGTGGAAGGCCTTTGTAATATCAACTTATGGTTCATAAAGTGACTTGAGCTCTACCAACTTTTCTCGTAATGTTTGTACTACTTGTTTTATTTTGTTGTTAGAATTGAACCATTAACTAGTGAAGGGTTGACGTATATTGTAGTAACTATTAGATTAGTTGTCCCATGGAGGGATTGGTAAACTAGGCTACTTTACTCTTTCTTTGAGTTAGATGTGTTCGACTTCACCTGATCCTGGTGCTACTCCTAACTATGCCTCTACTTCTGCCTTTGCAATATCATTTGTGGATATTGAGCCAAAAATTTTCTTGTTAACAACTTTATGTTTTCCTATTATTTCTACTTTATGTATTTCTTATACAATTTTTTTGGAGAAGCAACGCATACCATCTCTGGTTGGCAGCTATGAAAATTGTGTGCTTTTTTATAACATTCTTTAAGGATTTTTTTTTAAAGAAGCAACACATACCATCTCTGGCTAGTAGCTATGAAAACTATGGGTTTTTTAATAACATCCCTTAATGTTATTTTACCTTATTGATTGGAGTTTACTTGGGCCTTTTTTTTCTTCTCTTTTATTTATATTTTATCATTTTTTATCTATCCATTAGTGCTTTTCGAAAATAAGTAAATTGACCATTTCATGTCATTTTACTTTTTTAAGACAACCATTTTTAGTGGATGTTTTTTATTGTAAATTATTTTTTCTTTGTATATGAGAAAATTTGGGGTCTAAGATGGGTCTCCTAAAAAAATAATAAAAAAATCCACATCACATTAAAAATGTTCCATGTCACACTAAGTTAAAGGTGTTATTTAGTGAAGGTCAACCTATAGTATCTCATTAATGGTAGTTGACAAGTATGTTGGATTAATGTAAAGTTAAGAGATGAGGGTTAAAAATAATTATAAAAGGTTTAGATTCTTGTGCACACACAATAAATAATACAACCGTAAATTTTTTATTTAGTTTTTTATAAATGTACCACTGCTTACTTTTATATATTCAATAAAATCTAAAACTTAAAAAAGAAATTAACTACAATAATACTATAAATAAATAATCAATGTTTTTATCATTTTTTATGTTATCACTACTTCCAAATCCTTTAAAATATATATCTCACATTAATTAAGATGACAGTGCACTGATTTTGAAATAATAAAAAGATTTATATAATTAATCTTTAAAAAAAATCAAAAATAAATAAGAAAATAGAAGAAAGAAAATACTTTCACTATTTTTGTGATAAATTTATCTTCCAAAATCATAATTGTGTTCTCTTGGTACCATTGGAAATGTATCAACAAGAGTTACAACTTTTGTGTTTTGAGATTTTCTAGATTCTGCAATGATTTTTCAGGGCAGGCACTTTAGTACCAAGTATTAAAATGCCCTTCCTGGAATCTACGCAGAATCTCAAAAAAATCAAAACAAAAAAGTTTAGCTCTTGCACATTCATTTCCAATGATACAAACAGATTCCAATCCCTAGTTCGGGAGAGCATAGTTCAAGAGATCAAGGTATTGCAAAAATAGTGAAAAATTCTTTTCTCTCTTTCCTAGTTTCTTATTTAGGATTTTTTTAAATATTATTTATTTTCATTTTTAAAATACTAATTTTACTATTATTTCAAAATCACTCCACTATCATCTTACTTAATGTGATATTTATGTTTTAAAGGACTTAGAAGTAGTGTTAATATAAAATACTCTATATTTATTATTTCAAGTATATTTATCATATTTCGACATGAACTTTTCAAGATCTTAACAAAGGCAATGTTTATATGAAAAAATAACATACATTTAAAAACCATAAATAGTGACTTAAATAAAACATTTTGTAAATTACAATTAAGATAATAATATATTGATATTAAAGAATATTAAGAAATAAATAATAAATAATATATTAATATCAAAACATTATTAAGAAAATAGACATTAAAACTAATTGATATACATTAAATCAACAAAACCTACTTTCTAACCTAAAAACCTTAGTGTCTGCTATTTATGGTTGTTCTATATTTATATGATTTGGAGATTTGAAGATTTTCTCATGCATCAATAATGTCCTGATGATGAGCCATGAAAGGCTCGAAACATAGACACTAAACCATCATATATCGTAGACTCTCTAGATGATGCCATTAACTTTTGCTGTGGATTCTCAACCATAACCAAATTAGCTATTGTCAAATAAAGATATGACACATAAGCATCATATGTCCAACTCAACCATAATAGTTGACCAGAGTTATTAAAATTCTATTGGTTTGAGAAATCCAACTCATCCATGCACATTTTTTTATAAGACCCAATTTAGACCCCAAATTTTCTATATATAACACAAATAATTTACTAACTTACTAGGAAAGTACTTAATTGCCCCAGTTTCTTCTCCTAAGCATTTGGGAACCACCTAATGACTTATTTGAGACAAAGATACCAACATATTAGCAAACAAAAAAGCTTAAAAATAATCATGTAAAAACACCCCTTTGCCCATTTTTTTATTTTATTTTTTTTATAATTAATTAATTTTGAAAAGCAACTCAAACACCTCATGGTTCTTTTATATTTTAGATACAAACATAAAAGAACTTGTATATATTTCATTTTTAGCTCATTAGTTTAGGCTTGGCTTCACTATTATATATCATTTAAGTTTTATTTTTGCAAGTACATTAAATTATATCTCACTAATCCAATAACCAATTGAAGTTTACTTTTGCCTATTGTGGCTATGCCTACTTGCAAAGAACTTCAACCCCATTACTCGAGTTGTTTAGAATAATTTAATTTCGAGTTTTTATTTTTCATTTTACAAGTGTTGTGACACTCGAGTTGAACGCTAAAGGTGCATAACCCACATGTTGAGTAATTGTTGGGTTTTGTTTTCATCATACTTATTGACGTTAACATCAAGTTTAGTATGGAGGGTGAATAGTTACATATTTTAGTACATATTCCATATTTATTTCTCATTTTCAAGATTCTGCTGCAGGGGCTAATCCAAAAAGTTTCAAAAAAACATGTTATAAACATACAAACACAAAAAAAAAACCAAAGATCCATACCTTCCAAATAAAACAATTGTTATAATATTAATTTTTTTTTTCGGAGAAAAGAATCTTTTATTCATAGAATAACATGGACTGCTCGTAAGAGCTTACATAACTGCACCTAAGTGCTCATTAAGAAGAGTGCTTTTAGCAACTCTGAATACAATAAGCTTGTTCATGATTTATGCAGAAAAAAACATTATCTTTCGATGTTTTGAGCCTTTAGTCTTTAGCAAAAATAAATACTCCCTCAAAACCGCTGAGGGTCCAAATCTCTGTGTAGTCTGTTGTTTGCCTGCCTCGTGATCACTGTTTACTGTGAATTTGATTCCTTTTTTATAGTGGAGAAAAAAATGAGAGATTGTTGAACCTGTTGCAATCTCTCCTTCTATTATCCCTAACCAAATAGCTAATGCTTGTTTAGACAAGGTATCGACCTCCATGTTGTATTCCATGTAGATATGTTTGAAATGGACTTCCTCAAAGCTGGGTTGAAGAGTTCTTATTGCCCTCAGTAGATTTTGTAGATGAGGAGCTCTTATGACATTCTTCCCTGTTGCCCAATCTATTACTGTTTTTGAATTCCCATAAATATGTACTCTCTTGAGGTGTTTGTCATTTGCTATCTTCATTGTGGCCCAAAGAGTAGATGGTTTAGCTTTACTATTTGTTGCTCTTCCCAGGCCTAATTTGAAAGAGATTTTGTTGGTCTCATCCAAAAATATTATGCCCCGTGCTCCTCCTATGGGAGGATCACCTTGGCTAGCCCCATCAAAAAAAGCCCATGAGCAGCTCTTGTCAAGTTCCAGAGGCTTAACATTTTTTTTCCTTTCTTAGGGGAGGACTTGTATTCTTGAGCCTTCTACACCAAAACGTTTGTTGTAATGTCAATGGGCATCCATTTATCTTTAAAAATGGCCCTATTACGAGTTTCCCATATTGTGTAAATGAATAGAGCAGGAAAAGCACTATGATTACATACCGCTTCATTTCCCCACTAGTATATATATATTTGAGGGTTGACAAGAGACATAATTGTGGAAGCAAGTTTTTATCTAGCCGGGTATGTAGCTTGATAAACTTCATAAAGTAATTAAGTAAGATAAATTTCATAAATTTACAAAATTAAGGATTCAACTTTTTATTAGTCCACCTAGTATCTATTATACCTATTAATAACAACTAAGTTAACGGTTGTCTCAAGCTTATCATAATCATATATTTTTTTTATTTCCAATATTTAATCTATTCCAAAAACTATGAGAATCATTAGGAAATTAGCTTATCATAATCATATTTTTTTATTTCTAATATTTAATTTGTTCCAAAAACTTTGTCAGAGTCATTAGGAAAAAAAAATTTAATTTTTATTTCTAGTTTAATTTCTAGCCTTATCAACTTGTTTAGTATAGCTATTTTTTATTCCCGAATCTAAGTAAATCAATTGGATTTATTGCAACTTGTACAATGCACTTTGGGTAAGTTTGGGGTCATTTTCGGCCTTATTTTTTCCTAGATAGCTTGTTGTTCATATCATTTATTTGTTGTCTAGATTTTCTAGGGACATTAAAAATGGTTGTAGTTGTTACTTTCCCTTTTGACTTAATTTTCATAAGACAATTGCATAAATGAATCACTAAAGAAGTTGTCATAGATTTCGATGGACCCCGAGAATCAATATAGTCCAATTTCTAAGCTTAAAAGAGAAAAAAAATCAAGTTGTTCACTCTTACTATCTTACTAGTCCAAAAAATCAACTAACTAATTATTTACATCCACCACCCAAATTCATACTTCTTAGCCTTTTCATCCCTCTATGGATCTAAGGGGGGACAATACCCAAACCGAGAGGTCCTAAGGGATCTTGCATGTAAGTATTATACTTATACTCCTTCCCCTTTTTACCACCTCTAACAAAGGACAATTCGAGATGTGGATAGTCTTTACCATGTGCCAAGTTGCCAAATAGGTTACGGTTGCCTTAACCATTAGAGAGGCCAAATCCATTTCAATAAACATTTTTTCTTATAACACATTCCTTATTCTGGAAACTCCATTGTAAACACTTTCAACCTCTTTGTTTTTCACATATCCAAAACTTTATAATAAGGATCAAACTCATAATATTTGAGTTGTACTTTTCAAGCCACCGATCCCAATCATTTACACCATATTTTGATATAGAAACACATGCCAAGACATAATTTTTTCATTGAATTTATTTGGTAGTTGTTATAGTTCAGTTCCCATTATAATTTCCGTTGGATTATGGAGCGATAAATATTATTGAAATTTCTTTCTCATGCCTTATCATTATCTACTTCTAATTGTTAACCTCAATTGAAGTAATCATTAGCTATCATACTTTATTCTTCACTTGGAATAAAATCCTAAAATAAGTTGCTTATTTAATTTGGTTTTTGCCACACATTGTTGAATTAAGAATAGTATTCTAGTGACATGTCTTGCAATCAAGCTTACATTACATGATCCCCATTCAAGATAATGGGTCAAAAACATACTAAGACAACAAGTAACGAGTAACATATATTTAGAAAAACTATGAATATCATTATTCCTATTTTACAAGTCAAAGTCACAGTCACCCTCTCCCTCTTCTAATTTCCAAAATACCATACTAAATAAAACACTAGTAAAACCATCAACAATTACAAATCCTCATATTATTCCTACAACTATTCCAACAAGTGTTGTTCCCTAAACCTATTTTCCATTGGAAGTTACTTGGCAATTCGAGGCCCATTTGGTATTAACCCATCATTTACATGACAAACCTATGTATGAACCAAAGTCATTTCCTAAGTTTAGTCACATTTCTCCATTCAATGTTAAGGAACATTTCCAAAAGTGTATGATGCAATAACACTCATGAATATAACAACCCATGATGTCATAATTCAATAGTTTGGAATAACTTTTGAAGGAGGCGTGATGAGATGGTGTCACTTACTTCATAATAATAATATTTTGGATTGGGACACTATGGTCCAAGAATTCAAGAAATAGTTCCAAGAAGAATCAAATGATGTGGCTTCCCTACTTAGGGATTTCACTACCATCTCCATTCATGATGGTGAACCAATCTAAAATTTTAGTCAATTTTTTACCTTAACCTTGGAAAGAATCCTAACTATTTTGCAACCATCTAGGAACAACTTGTTTCATTACTACATTACCACAATTAATTCAAATGTGAATACATGTTAAAATACAAATTCATAAACACTTTAAATGCAGCTAAGACAATTTCTCTGGAAATAGAGAAAAATATGGAGGAATCCAACATGGTTTCCCCATCTATAGTGAAACTCCATTTTAACAAAAGTCGTAGGGATCAAACAAATCTAAATTAGGTCCCTCAATATGATTCTTCGCCCACCTAATCATCAAGGATGGAATAAAGGGAAAGTTGTGTAACAATAGAACTATTAATTAATGAACGTGAATAATTATATTATTTCCCTAATTAACAAAGTAAATGAATTACCATTTTAGGCACCTACAAGGTCAAAACTTCCTCCTTCTCCTCTTCCTCCTAGTTATACTGCTACTAAAGTGGACTGGTGTCACTTTTGCAATTACTTTAATGATCTTGAGTATTGTTACTCATATACATGCCATATGGAATTGTCCAAAGTAGGTAATTCACCTTTACCAATAGTTACTAACAATCTTTCTTCCACTTCAAAGAAGGATCAAGTTAACATGAAAGATGTTGTGTCTTATAATGATAAATATTCCTCTTTTGGAAGGTTGATTATAGTGACTAGAAATTAAACCTCCAAACAAACTCCACAAGGAATGAATGAGTCCAAAATCAATCCTCAAGAGAATAGTAAAAAAAATATTCCATGAGTGGGAGATCTCCTTCACCTCCAAGGGATAGAGTTCCTTGGGTTCCAAACAACATAAAATTATCTAATGAACCACATCCTCAACTTTATTTCAATACAAATACCTTACATTATAATTGAAGATATATCAAAGGTCCATGTTATCACATACATTGTAGATGGGGCTACCATGATGCAACATGTTATATTTTCATTTTAGTCCATGCTAGTCCCAAAATTTTTGATCATATTCTTTCCAGGGATCATCAGTGGTACAATCTTAGAGAACCATCTTGAGAAACAACAATATCTTATGCCAGAACTTAGCCTTGGGTAGTCCATTGAGATGTCATGGTTCTATCCTTGGTTCATTGGACAAAACAAATATCTGGTGTTTTCCTTTTCCCATACAATTGGAGTTGGAGACAAATATATGGTCTGATAGGTATATCATGTGTATTTGGGTACACATAATATTGGTTCATATCACATTCCTATTCCTCCTCCAACCTCTTTGGGAGATGAAGTTGAAAGAAATATGTCCATGACTTCCAAAAAAGTAAAATTACCAATACCCCATGGAGAAGGCAGTAGTTGACAGTATGATCATATTGACATGATCTCTCCCATTTCTAATGACATTGAAAAATTCTTCTATGATTTTTGGATTATGGGTGAAACACCTAGACATATTATAACCACATAGCCTAGGGAATCTAAAAATGTACCCAACAAAAGGAGAAGTGAAGTAAGAGAGGTTTTGATTGAGATAATTGTTCTTCCAATAGATGGGGGTTCCCCATGCCTTAATGCAACAAATCAATAAAGGGATCGAAGAATAGTACCTCCTCATGTTTGAGGCAATGTTGATGCCTCTATTTTTCCTACCCGTGACATTCAAGTTATTCTCTCATCAATAAATAGGAAAAGGTTAATCTATGGTGATAAGGTCATTATTGAAAATCATGCTTTCAATCATTTATCTAGATATGAAGGAAATAATTGGATTGGTCCATTGAGAATGGAAAGATTCGACGGTAATACACACTATTTAGCCACTGAAGATGGATATAGATTTGAAATTCTTGTCAATCATGTTCATTTAAGGGATTATGTCATTGGCATGACTTAGTGATAACCCTTTCATTCACATTTTGGTTAAAGTAGGTAGGATATGAATAATATCACTTGAGCAGTAGGATTGAGTCTCTTTTTTATTTTTGTATCTTGAGTTTTGGTCATTGAGTCTGGAACTTTTTACCTTTGAATGTTTCTTTCCTTTCAGTTAAAATTGGCAATTATTATAATAGTTCTTACATTAGATGTTTTATTTCATCATTTTATTTGAATTTCTATATCACATATGATTGCCATAACAATTGGTTTGCGAAGATTAGTAGGATGTTTCTTGATGTAGGAATAGGTACATATGAAGATGAAGAAAATGTTTGAGTGCAAGATCATTGTTGATAAAAAGGGTGTTGCAGAACAAAGATTTCTAAGGTTCTCAAGCACTCTATTCCCACTATAGTGTTTTGGCCATCTATAGTGTTTTGGCTACTTCAATCCAAATTTGTCCTTTTGTGTACCAACATGAAGAATGTCGGTACTTGAACAGAGAAGTGCCATTTTGGCTGATAACAAATGCCCCCTAATGTGTGAGGTCAGACGGAAACGATGGCTGAAATACATTATAATCATTATCTTGGAGAACTCAGAAGTCTAAGGAAGCAGAGGATGTACCTAAAACAAATACATATCAATGTCATATACAAAATCATATCTGAGGATGCCATGTTCAATATACTAGAACACTAGCTCCTTTACAATATTTTAGTACATCATATGATACGGGTACAAGACCACATATATTGCAAAGGTGGATCGAAGCCACAATATACAATAATGACGAGTCTTCAAAAATTTGGAAGCTGTGCAGGTGAACACAACACAATCTTGCGCAACTCAGGTTATAGATGCGAACCTAAGGTCTTCATCAAAATCTAAAGGAACCAATACAATCCAATCCATGTGAATAGATGTGTCGAAATCAAACATGGATAGGATTCAACAGATTATCAATCAATAGGTGATAATTGACAACTGAAGAAAAGGAATTCACAAATGATGAAAGTGAATCCTAATTAGGTACCATCGTCAAAAACTCTCATTAGAGGAAATTTGAGGTCTAAAATGGGCCTCTTAAGAAAAATAATAAAATAATAGTTATTAATTTTGAAGGAAGAATGAAAAAAACTAATTTTTTTGTTCGTATTTTTGACATATATCCCTATGTATTTACTCAAATTCTGAGCGGGAAAGCTCGTTGGATGCAGAATTTAATTCCACATCCAATGAGTACGCACACTGCAAACTTTTGATAAACCCTGCTACCCCAAAAACAAGAAATACATGATGATGACATCATCATCACGTTTTTTCAGGTATTTCTTATTTTTGGGGTAGTGGGGTCCATCAAAATTATGTAGTGTGGATACTCGTTAGATGCAGAATTAAATTCCGCATCCAACGAGCTCTCCCGCTTGAAATTTGAGTAAAAACACAGGGAGATATGTCAAAATACAAACAAAAAAAGTAGTTTTCTTTTATGACAAATATTTCAATTCAACCATTATGGTTGACTCATTTTATTGAAATTCTATTGGTTCTTGAATTCCAACTCACAAAATTTATTATTGGCATGTTTTCTAATAAGGCCCATTTTAGACCCCAAATTTCCTCTAATGAGGTCTTTGTCTTCAGGAAGTACTGATGAGGAACCATGCTGTGATGAGGAAGGCAATAGATCCTCCAATGGATCACAAGAGTGACTAGGAATTGGATAAAAGAAGGTAGACACAAGTGATATTAGATAAGATAATGATGGAATCAGGATAATAAGCAAAAACAAGGATAAATCCTTGAATAGTGAGCACAACACAAAGATGAGCCAAGGCAGTTTTTAACTTTGCAGATAGGACAACTAGACTTATATGTCATGTAGGAGACATGATCAGATTTCCCAGGAATAAATGACAAGTTGAAAAGTAAGAAACTTGAAGTGATAGCTGAACTAAAAGTGTACACTGAGACATGAGTATCGAAAAGTTCAGAAAGTGCTATGTTCAAGGATGACATGCTCCCACCAACTGTAACCCAAAGAGAAAACTTCTTCCTTATCTTTCCTGTTAAATTTTAACGAGTCCAGGAACGTCAACTCGGGTATCTCTTCATTTTTGACAAGCTTGAAGAGAAGAAGGAATAATGCTTGATAATGCCACTTATTCGTGGATTTTACGATCCCAAACTAGTACATGCTCACTTGGTGTTTTCATGTTTAAAGAGTCTGAAAACTCCAAAGAATACTTTAGGGGGTCCTTTTTCATCCAATTTAGTCTCCTGAAACCGAAAAAGTATAAAACATATCTCAGAAGAACTCTCTTAACTTTCAAAGAAAAAAAGGTGAACATTTTTTCATACTTAGTCAGAGAGGTTCGAAAAAGGTTAAATTACCACCTACCCAACACTCCTTCAAGAGCAGCTTATAGTTTGAGTTTTACGAGTGTGAAGGAAACAAGATCACTCGGAAAGATCCATTTGAGTACGAGAAATGGGGCTTACAACAGTAAACTCGATGTTTTGTTCTTGTTGTTTAACGAGCATGACAAAGACATAAAGTACACTCAGAATCTTTTTCATGTTTAGGTCTAGAGCATGAAAAAGAGAAAACTAAGCTCATACCGGGCGTTCCTTTTCCGTAAGTTTAGTCCCTCGGGTCCGAAAAAGTGATAAACCTATGCCTGAGAATACTCTTCTCAATTCCGCAAAAAAGAGAGCGATCCTTTCTCGTAGTATTCCACATGGTCCGAGAAAGAGATAACCTACCACCAATGTGGATGCCCATTCACATATTCTTAACGAGCCTGAATGGACAAGTTTACTCGGTAGTCAAGTCTATTTTAAGGAGTTAGACCTGGGCCTAAAGAAAGTCGTTACTTTATAAGGGCGGGGAGCCTTATAAAGGGGATAGCTTGTAAAAAGAGACCAAAATGAGGCTCAATTTGGCGTGAAAAATAGCTAACAAGGCCCCCCTTAACCTATGATAAATGCGGCATGAGTACCAAAAGACAATAAATGTGTTCTAAGCTAGAGCACTCATGTTAGGAAATCCCTATCCATGGAAGAACAATGATATAGACAAGGTACTAATTGTTGAAATACCATAGTCCGTGGTCAAAGTAATAATCCTAGGGTTAAAGCAGATTAAGTATAAATGCAAAAATGCATATAAATGATTAAAATCCTACCCTATATGAGTGAAAAACGACTTTGAATAACCTTGGAATTGTTTCATTGGGTAAACATCACATGGTATTAGTTTGATTTTAATAAAAATTACAAACTATAGGTTAAAAACCCACTTTTTGAAAATAATTTCTATAAATAGTGCAAAAATAGAAATCAAATTCACCATTTGACATTTTTACCCAATATAGAAAAGTTTTACCTTTGCCTTCAATTGCTTGGTGTGGTCAAACTGCTAAACGATTTTCAAATCCGCAAGTGCCAGGTAAAACAACTCTCCATGCTCTTTCATTTCATCCAAGCAAATTTTTAATTTTATGAAAAATTTGATGTTTTAAGCCAATTTGAAGATGGTCGCGTTGTATACGCATATGTAACGTAGACAGTCGTGTACACGCATTTTATACGCGGGTTGCTCGAAAGCAGCCCACGTATGATACATGACATGTCGAAAGGAAAGTCGCATATACTGCACGACATAGAAAAAGCTATTTAGGGCCAAAATCAAAATTTTTTGAATGAATTTAATGTTTGACAATGGAATCACCAACAGGCTGAAACATGGTTTTGGAGTGGAGGGAGAGGGAGCATGAAGACATGGACCAATATTCTCTTCGAAGTTCCCCCACGTTGCATGCATTGCGGCAAAGTGGGTTGCTTAAATTCTTTTGTACCTCACCCATGTGATCCAATGTCCTTTTACTGGATTTTTTGATAAACTACTGGGATCATGATCTAGGTGCATTTGACCTACAAGGTGAGATTCTAGAGATTACACTAGAAGACATCTATTTCATATCTGGTTTGTCACGATGGGGAGCTCCTGTCAACTTGGAAGGTACCAGTAGGGGCGGTGACCTTCTAAGTGTTCAGAACTATATTGACACTTACTGTGCACCTGGTACTAAAAAAAGGGGTACTTGAATCCCTATTGTTCATATTCGTAGCTTGCCATTGCAAGTGTTGGTAAGCACAATAGTGAGGGTTGCAGGATCATCATCACTTCATCTTGAAACTCAAAACCAAATGAGACTTGCAGTGGAATGTCTACAAGGAGCCTTATTTGACTAGTGCTCGGGAGTAATCCCAATAATGAAGAAGCAACTCTCTGACTGCAAGAGAGACCGACTAAAAACTTCGGTTATTCTAACATATTGGTGACTTTTTTCTTTGAGAGAGTGCCCAGTCTTAGTCCCGCAGTACCTCTACCAGTTTCCTCTCCCCGTCAGCCTAAACCGAGTAGGTGGGGAGAAATATTCCTTTGCTAGGGCGGCGGCGAATCAGTTCAGAGTGTATACGATGATGACCTCTACCTATGGTGGGAGGGACAACTACCAGCACTAGATCAGTTTCCATATGCTGGGTTTGATCTTTGGGGTGACAATGACCTTGTCCTCCCTCCTGGAGGAGCATGGGGAGCGTCAATTATTTTGGTTTTTCAAGCCTTTAAATTTTTATGAATTTTAGTCATAAAGATATACACATATGTATAAGAGTTTTAATCCTTTAAATGTTTAAAAATGCAGATATTGGACTAGTCCACCTTGTTGGGAATCCTCGTATGTATGTGCGACCAATGGCAGGAGAGGATCATGGTCTGATTAGGGTTCTTGAGGGGAAGTCGGCCAGGATTACCCAAAGAGTACCTACTTTACGTATTGAGAATATCCCTACCATTATGCAGGAGTTAGTGGTTGGTATCCCACCTATTTGGATATGCCTTATGAGAAGGGTAGCTAGAGCAGTGCTTGTTTACATAGAGGCTGTTGAGGCTGCTGCAGCTGAACAAGCTAAAGAAGCCTAAGAGCAGGATGACCAGGATGATCAGGGTGGGTAGGGTGGTCAGGATGACCAGGGTGGTCAAGCTTAGACCTAGGAGCATTTTATGGATTATGATACAATTTTTGTATATTATATTGTTATGACTGGATCTAAGGATCAAAAACTCAACCTATCTATATGGACATATATTCACACACACACACACACACACACACACACACACACACACACATATATATATGTTTTTCTGGTTTATTTATATGTGTATTTCAATGTGTTTGTTGTAAATTTGTATGAAATATGTGTTAAATGCCAATCCAAGATATAATTTGCATATGCATCAGTTAATGAATTTTGATTTCTTGGAATATGATTAAATGTAATAAAATCAAAATTTCTTTCCAATAACCTAACTTGCATAAACTGACGTAGTAGAATAGGGTTTCGCACTTGATAAGCTCGATTGAGATGGGAAACTACCAGCTGAGAGTCAAGCCTAACTTCCAACTGGGTAATGCCTTGTGACAAGAAATCCCATAAAAGCTCAATGACGGGCCTGTACTCAGCCACATTATTGGTAGCAGGACCTAGGCAAGCACCTCCAGAGGCAACTAGCTATCCTGAGGGTGAGTAAATAACCCATGCGGCTGAAGCCAGGTTGCAAGTGTGGCGACTAGCACCATCTGCAAAACCTATGAACCAGTCGGAAGGCATCTGTAACAACCAACACATGATATAAGAACACAAATCGGTGAACTATTGTACATAAAGTTACATACAATAAAAATTAAAAAAAGTGCTTAGCCTAAGCATAGTACTTTTCAGGTAGAGCCCATTTCTAGGCTCAGGAAGCTTATTTCCCTCGAAATTAGTTAATTCAAATGCACCTTTCTTCAAAACTTTTGACACAACATAAGGTCCTAAAAACATAGACCTGAATTTCCCTACCCCCAAGGGTTTTTTGTCATGATCCCAAAGCAAGACAAGCTCCCCTTCAGAAAAAATCCTAGGTTTGACCAATTTATCATACTGATTTTTTACCCTATTTTTATGAGCCTCGTTTGTTGTCAGCGCATCCCTATGTTATTCATCTAGATGTTATAAGTGTAACAAACGTTCTTCTAGCTCATTCATATCAGGTAGCATATGAATAGTAATATTTAAAGATGACATTTCGCATTCAACCGGGGTTACTACTTCCACCCCGTGAACGAGTTGGAAAGGAGAAAACCCTGTGGTAGTTTTCACATTGTTTCGATAAGGCCAAAGTGCAGGATACAACATGATGTGCCAATTTGACCAAGCTGCATTAATAGTACGCTTGAGAATAGTATTCAAGGTCTTATTTACTTCCTCGACTTGACCATTCGCTTGTGGGTAGAAAGAAGACGAATGTTCTTGTTTAAACCCTAGCATAGTGGTCAATTCAGTCATCATGTTGTTTTGGACGTGACTGTCATGGTCAGTGACAATCTCTTTAGGAATACCGAAACATGTGATAATTTCGTTGAAAATGAAAAAAGATGTAGTTTCCCCGTTAGCTTTATAGGTGGGCATTGCCTCTGCCCATTTCGTGAAGTAATCTACAGCGACAATGATGCATTTGTGCCCCCCAGCCGAAACTAGGTTGCACGTCATGTAATCTATCCCCCATTTAGTGAAGGGGACCACTGATATGACGGGAAATAATGGAGCAGGATGTGACTGCATCTTTCTGGTGTAAAACAGACAAGGATGACAACGCTTCATGGATTCCACACAATCTTTAAAGATCGTGGGACAGAAATAACTGACACATAAGATCTTCTAGGCCGTTGCTAACCCAAATAAATGACCCCCACACGCTCCACTATGGGCATCATTTAGGACAATATCATCCTCTTCATGGGTAAGACATTGATGCAAAACAGATTCTACCCCTCTGTGATATAAAGTATCTCCAATAATGAGGTAGTTTTTTGCATGTAAGAGTAATTTGCATCATTCTTCCCACGAAAAGGTTGCAGGGCACTTCAAAGTCTGGAGATAGACAAGTATATCTCCATACCAAGGATTAGAGGTGGAAATCAAAAAGATGTGCTCATCTGGGAATAAGTCTTCGTCAATGGCTACATCTTTCTCAACTAAAAATTCTATAATGAGCTCCGCAAAAACTAAGGATTTGGCAGTTTGGAAATCTAAGTCAAACTCCTAGAGAATGAATATCCATTTGTTGAATTTTCCTCCAACTATCCATAGAGACAAAACATATTGGAAAGGATTAACATCCGCCACTACCATCATAGTCCTCAGTAAGATGTAGTGACACAACCTCTAAACAACATACACAGTTGCTAATGCCAACTTTTCGACGTGGGAATACCTAATTTTAGGGCCAGCTAAATCACGTCTAAGATAGTAGACGACATGATCTTGGAGCTTATCATCCTCCTGAACTAGCACTACCCCTATGGTCGACTCAGATGTGGCCATATACAATATAAAATCACGAGAGTAATCTGGCGGACACAGTAATGGTGCCGACAACAAAGCTTTCTTTAATGCCTTGAACACAAGTTGTGCGATTTCATCCCATACAAATGGGGTGTCCTGCTTCAACAAGAGCATGAAACCTTTAGTGATCTTGGCATAATTCACGATAAAACGTCAAAGGAATTTGGACTTCCCTTCCAGGCTTTGAAGCTGCCTGATGGAACAAGGAGGAGGGAGATTTACTATGGCCTCAACTTTCAAAGGATCCACCTAAATACCTTTGTTAGAAACAATGAATCCGAGCAGTCTACCTGAATCGACATAGAAAATGCACTTGTGGGGATTCAAGCGAATTTTGTAGTATCTGCATCGTTCAAAAATTAAACGCAACGGGTCTGGGTGATCGATCCTCTTATGAGAATGTGTTGGCAGATCATCAAGGTAGGGTTCAACAATAGACTTAATGTCATGAAAGGAAAAATTCATTGCCCGCTGAAAGGTAGCCCCTGCATTTTTCAATCCAAAAGGCATTTTCTTGTACGCAAATGTACCCCAAGGACAAATGAAAGTTGTTTTATGTTGGTCTTCCAGTTTAATTTGAATATGATTATACCCATAGAAACCATCCATAAATGAAAAGACTTCACTCCTCGCACAAGCATCAATGATTTGATCTATGAATGGTGTGGGGTAGTTATCCTTAGGACATGCTTTGTTTAAATTGCGAAAGTCGGTACAAACACGTAGCGTTCCTTTCTTTTTGTTGACAATAACAGGGTTGGATATCCATTTCATCAAAGCTATCAGTAAATGAAACTGCCTTTCGGCAGTTTTTCAACTTCAGCCTTAACAGTTGTCGCTTTACGCAGATTGACAGGTCTAAGTTTTTGTCGAACTGGTTTAGCATCAGGATAGGTTCGAATTTCATGTTCGAATATCGATGGATATATTCCTGGCATCTCCTCATATGACTAGGTAAATACGTTGTGAAATTCCTTAAACAAGGCAATATAGATAGAAATCTCCTCTGGAGAACAGTTTGCATCGATATGTACATTTTCCACAATGTTTTGGTTTGCAAAGATGTTGATAGGAATAGTAATGAAAATGTTTTCCATATTCCCCTCAGCAAATATTCCCTCCCTAGGTAATGGATCAATGGGTGTATCAACATCACCTGCCAGTCTCATATGGAACTCTTGATTTTCAATCCTGCTTAACTCTGGAAGAAAATAGGATCGATGGTGAAGATCTTTGAAAATCTTATCTCGGCCGCACATAGCTTCTAGAATGGCTTCGTCAAATGGAAAAACGATATCTAAGAAATATTCAGTATGCAAAGAGTTCTCTTCCCAAGTAGGAAGATAGGCTTCTTCCGGCTCCTTTGAGACTATGAGAGGGACCGAAACGGGATCAACAGCGGTATGAATGACAGCTTGATAAGCTACTTTCGTTATCGATAAGGGCACTTCAGGCTCATGACAGGAAGGAAGAACCCAAGGGTCCATTCTATCGACAACCGTTGCAATAGACTTCCCTACACTAGTAGAACCTAAATAATTAATCGGAGCTGGAAAATCAAATGTGCCCATCAATGATGCATACATTCCATCCCCTAATCTCTCTGAAGCAGGTTTAACCTGATCAACCAATGGCATGGTGGACTCATTAGTTTCCATGCATCCCTTTTGAGTAAAACTGAGTTGGTCTACATTAACCAACTTCCCTTTGTGTTGAAGCACTACTACCCGAAGAACGGTCGTTGCAATAGCGGACATGGCATAAGTTCAACTTCTCCCCAAGAGAAAGTTATAATCCAAAGGTGCATCAATCACCTCTACCTCAATAGAAACTACCTTCCCTGTCAACTTTATTTCAAAATATGGTAGGATACCATGTGGACGAAATGAACTTCCGTCGAACGTAGTAAGTAGGGTGTTCGATGGAACTAGCTCTAGAGATCCAAGAGCCTTCCAGCAAGACAAGGACATGACACATGTGGAAGCGCCCTCATCAACAACTACCCTTCCAATGGTTTTTCCACCATGGATGACATCTATCAATAAGGCCACATGATATGGTAGGCGAATTTTGACGTCATACAAATTAAACTTCGCCATGAGGCTCGATGAATCCATACTACCTAAGGCTATTAAGAGTGCATCTTGCTGAGCAAGAAAACTTTGTAACACCTCTAAAGCTGACATTGCACAAGGGGTTTGGGATAAATATTCAACTACAAAGTAATTGGCTACAGCCCTAGCATTAGGATTGTGCAATGTTTTCTTAAAGAAACCCTTTGGTATCTTGGGCATAGCTTCGGCAAGTTTTTCAATTGTGAGAGGGTTAGAAGTTTGACCTATAGACTTACCCTTCTCTAGAGCCTCAGTCTCATGGTTCTTGTTCCTATTCTAGAGTAATTTCTGGGATCAAACCATGTTGATATAATTTGGGTGAGGAGCATTTGGGGTGCCCCCTACTACATTTGAAGCTGAAGCATAATTCTATCCTTGGGGAAAAGGATCCTTCATGACAATCGGTTGTTGGATTTTGAGCAGCATCTGAGCTTGGCCCATAAGGGGACATTCATGGGTCAGGTGATCTTCCTGGCACAACTTACATGGAAATTTCACCTTTTGCTTCTCTTTTTTTCCTCGATCAGCATTGTTTGTGGTTTCCCTCACCTTTCTTTCCCTTTTTCTTTTTCCCACCGGGTTGCTGATTTCCCTTTTGGGAGGATTGTGCAAAAACATTTGCATTATGGGGTGAGGGGGCAGCCTTTACTGCCTCTGTCATAGAGTGTTTGACGTAAAACTCATGGAGTTGTTTATCTAAAGACTCCACAGTGGGATATTTCACTGAACCAACCACACCATCGGCATGGGGTCTAGGCTTAGGTTTTTTGACACTATGGGTTGGTCTCGATGCATCAGGGATGATTTCATATAGAATTCTAGAATGAGAATATATCAAATCTAACTGTTGGGCCCTGAGGATAGCCTCTTCCTCATTAGTTACTCCCAAAGTTTTATAAGGACTTAAGGAACCATTCTAGTAAAAACTCGGGAGGGATAATGGCCCTAATGAGCCTCTTCCTCCTTCTCCACTCTTGGATGTGATCCGAAATATGAGTGGATTTGTCCTACCGAGAGGTGGACAATAAGTCTGTCCCAGCATCATACCGAACAGGAAGTTGGAAATGGTTAAGGAACACATTGGCTAAGTCCCAAAAACTACCAAACGCAACAGAGGGAAGTTTAATGTACCACTTTGCTACGACACTAGTAAGAGTTCTTTGGAACAATCTCAACCGAACAATGAGTTGGAGGAACACCACAAGTGAAAAGTGGTGATATGAGCCCCTGGGTCTTCACCAAATTTGCATTCAAATTTTGGGATATCCGAAGGTAGCTTGGTAGGAACAGGTGGCCAAGAGGCATCATGTCTCACCGGATCATTCATTAGCTTGGACAAATCTGGAAAATTCAAAGTTTCCAGGAAAGGAAGATTGGGCCTAACCGGAGCATGAAAAGTACCAGCTTGGGAAGTAGAAGGACTTGCCCTCGGGTTCCCAAATGTGAAGGCGGGGTTTCCCCTTGCTACCAATTACGAAGTAGTTGGACTGCTTTGGAAAGGATTCCACCCATAAGCCAGTGGATTATGTGGTGTAGTGTATGAGGTTCGAGCTACCCCAGTTGAAACTGGGGTTTGGAAAATAGGAGCAAGTATTCCTCCACTAAAAAGTGAAAAAGGATAGCTCGTGAAGGGAGTCGAAATTGGAATTTGGAAACCTTGACCATAAGGGTTAGTGTTTTCGAACTGCACTCCTACATATGGAGTAGATGGGGGAATGTGCCCCCCATTCCAAGGGAAACCCTAGAAAAATGAAGAGGATCCCACTAAACCATTCTGAGTAGTGTGTGCAAAAGAAGTTGAAACAGAAGGTACACTAGGGATCCCAATGACCACCCCACCAGAAGTGCCTACTACATTTATTGAATCCATTGGTCGAACCACTCGACTTGCTGGAGTTAAAGGAGTAGTAGGTATGTTTTCTCTAGGGGTACCCACCGGGGGAGGTGGTACTCCTTCAGTCGGAGTGCCTGAAGTGGAGGTAGAAGGAATTTCTCCTACACTAGACATTAGTCTTCCCACAGTAACACCAATCATAGGTGAATTGAAAATACGAACCTGGATGATCATTGGATCATTTAGGTCAGTAAGAGGTGAATTAAAGTTTCTCACAAACTCGTCATCCTGCAAGTCTTCTATCTCTACTGGGGTTGAATCAACCTGGTTTGTTTTAATTTTTGGTTCACCCGGAACTTCACTAATTCCTACCGGTTTGAAATAACTGTCTATGTCTAATCTCCGCCTTTGAGGGGGCGATGTAGGTTCCACTGTAACAAGCGAATGAAGGTTTTGCAACCTTCTTGACCTTCTGCGAGGTAGGTCCTCCATGATTGAAAATTTGACTCTTCACACCCTAAGGCCAGCTAAACACAAACAAACCACAAAGCAATCACTTCAAAATTTCCTAAGGTCTCAACAATCACAAGAGGTATAAGATATGCTTTCCAGAAGAAAGCTGAGAGACAATTACTTGGCGTCCTTGAAGATGTTCTTAGGCACAAGCAGAGGAATCACCCACCGCCCTCCCACACTTTCTACAAGGGTTACCTTCCAAGCCCGTCCAAGGTCAACCAAAAATATCCTTCCAGTGTACCTGTGTATGAACCCTAGATGTCCAAGAGACTATAGGATACCTCAACTATATTGACAGTCTGGGGGGATAGTCACAAGGTTGGTTCGTACGCATGGGCAGGTTAGCAAAGCCTGAAACTCTGTCTAGGATAGAATCCCTAGATGCGCAAAAAACTTGGTCTATGCTTTGACAAGGAATCGGAAGATTATATCCTCAATCCAAGCCTCCACGTGGCCTCGTGCTTAGCTCATGTTTGAGAGGATCTTCCCAGATACAACCAACATAGGAAAGGGTTTACTTATCGATTGGCCAACTACGTCTAAATTTAAACACTTGTGGAGAGTTTAAACTCCCTATTCCACAAGTCTAACCTAAGCTAGTTGGTGTATGACCCTATAAAATAAAACTTACTAATAAATTTTAAATTATATCGTTTATTTTAAGGGTTGTTCTTAGTTAGAAGGTAAATGGCGTGAAGGGCTGTGATGTTATAGACTCAATAAGAAAAGTAAAATGATGTATAAAGCAACTTCCAAAGCAAAATACAACTACTTAAACCAAAATTCTTTTCTTTTTGTAAATGTAAGCTAATTAAATTAAAACTAAGTGTCGGAAAACTAAGACTTTTTATAATTTTTGAAATTTTATTTGAAAATACTGAAAAGAAAACTACTAAGTGCAACTATATGCAAAATCATAAAATGTTTTTCTTTCGCTTTTTTCAAATTCTTCAAAAACTACAATGCGTATAAATGCAAATTTTTGAGTAAGTTTGAATGATCACAACATATCAAAAGCAAAATGAAGTATAGAGGACCTACAATAACCAAACTTCAACCAAACGGGAAGGAAACTTGGTAAAAAACCTGACTTGGAAAACTAATGAATAAAATCCACTAGATTTACTAAAGAACAAGTGGCTAACTGACACTACACAAAGCAGCACAGAGAATAAGGTATCTAAAGCCTTGATCACTGACTCAGATACATACCACTGAACTCATAGTCCAAGCAGGAGGGCCAACTTCAAGTCACTAGATGAAAGAAGATTCAAACAAATCAAACTCAAAGGCTTAACAATAAGAGAAAAGTATGGCATACAGGACTTTGGACTTGCACAATTATGCCAACAACAGAAGACCCCTAAGCA
This sequence comes from Pseudotsuga menziesii, assembly GCA_001517045.1. Taxonomy (NCBI): domain Eukaryota; kingdom Viridiplantae; phylum Streptophyta; class Pinopsida; order Pinales; family Pinaceae; genus Pseudotsuga; species Pseudotsuga menziesii. Next base: position 65,032 of record LPNX010454276.1, read on the forward strand.
GACAAAATATCAGTCAAGAAAGGGACAAGAAAACCCTACCAAAACTTTTTATGTTGCTATAGGATATATGCTCCTATCTTATAGAGAAACTCATGTACCATACATGACTGTCTTCTATAGCAACCCGCGTATACAAGTTGCTATACACGACTTTGTATAACATCAACTCGCATATACAACAAAAAAATTTCAAATAAAAATAGAAAAAGGTCTATGGACATACTATACTGCAAATCAAAGGCAAGATAAAGGAACCGCACTCAGAATCAGAACAAATACTGGTCAAGAACCTACAAGATGAACCCACAGCAGGCTGGGCTCCCCAGCGGAGTCGCTAGTTCTGTTGTTTAGGATAAAGCACCCTTGTAACCTAGGTTCTGGGGTCACCAACTTACTACTAACTTGTAGACAATCAACTTTTTACAGGGAATGGAAAGAGAACAGGAAGAAAATCTTGACTTACCCTATTAGCGATGGTTGATCCAATCTTGATCTTCGCTCGCTCCACTTCTCTCCAAAGCTTCTAGGGATGTACTTCTCCACCTACAAAGAGAAAATCCTTCAAGTAATATCTCATGCATCTATATATTAGAGTTTAGAGGAAAAGCATATAGATAACATAATCAAACATATTCATTAAACCAATATACATGAAATAAACTCAATACAAGATTGGAAGAATAATTCTCTTTATTAACAAGCGGTGAATAAGATAAGAGTACAACCCAGCTTCTGACACAAGGACTCCTCTGCAACCAAAGGACTCTAAGTTCTGGTGCTCCAAGACTCTGAAGGTATACCACCAGCATAACTCTTCTCTCCAAAATTCATTTCTTAGCCCCCACCCCAAGGCCTCTATTTATACTTTGGGAAATGTAGTGGTTTTGAAGGTTGGGATGGTTGAGATGGTTGGGATAGTTATGGATTAGGCCCCAACTAATCTCATCTAATCTCGATTTATATTTTTTAATGTCGAATTAAGGTATACACAGGTATTAATATAGGCAACTCGCATATGATACGCGAGTTGCTCAAAGGGAACTCACGTATTCAAGTATACACGGGTTTCAATGCAAATACTCATGTATGATATGCGAGTTGCAATGCATATAGTCACATATGCAACCCAAAACTCATAATAAAAACATACAAGGCTGGTTTGAGGATAATGCATCAAAGGTCATGCCCATCTATAGTGTTTTGGCCACTTCAATCCAAATTTGTCCTTTTGTGTACCAACATGAAGAATGTCAGTACTCAGATGGAGAAGTGCTATTTTGGCTAATAACAATAGTAGCTCCTCGTGTTCGAGGTAATGTTGATGCCTCTATTTTTCCTGCCCGTGACATTCAAGTTATTCCCTCATCAATAAATAGGAATAGGTTAATCTATGGTGATAAGGTCATTATTGAAAATCATGCTTTCAATCATTTATCTAGATATGAAGGAAATATTTGGATTGGTCCATTGAGAATGGAAAGATTCGACGGTAATACACACTATTTAGCCACTGAAGATGGATATATATTTGAAATTCCTGTCAACCATGTTCATTTAAGGGATTCTGTCATTGGCATGACTTAGTGATGACCCTTTCATTCACATTTTGGTTAAAGTAGGTAGGATATGAATAATATCACTTGAGCAGTAGGATTAAGTCTCCTTTTTTTTTGTATGTTGAGTTTTGGCCATTGAGTCTGGCACTTTTTACCTTTGAATGTTTCTTTCCTTTCAATTAAAATTGGCAATTGTTCTAATAGTTCTTACATTAGATGTTTTATTTCATCATTTTATTTGACTTTATATATCACATAGGATTGCCATAACAATTGGTCTACGGATATTGGTAGGATGCTTCTTGATTCAGGAATAGGTACATATGAAGATGAAGCAACTGTTTGAGTGCAAGATCATTGTTAATGAGAAGGGTGTTGCAGACCAAATATTTCTAAGGTTCTTAAGCACTCTATTCCTTAGAGAAATTGTCCCAATTGAAGATAGATGTTATCACATACATTGTAGCTAGGGATACCATGATGCAACATGTTATATTTTCATTTCAGTTAGTGCCAGTCCTAGAAATTTTGATCTTATTCTTTCCAGAGATCATCAGTGGTACAGTTGTAGAGAGCCATATTGAGTAGCAACAATATATTATTCCCAAACTAAGCCTTGGGTGGTCCATTGAAATGTACTAGTTGTAACCTTGGTTCATTGAACAAACCATATAGCTGGTGTTTTCCTTTTCCCATATAGTTGGAGTTGGAGACAGGTATATGGTATGTCAGGTATATGTGTATTTGGGTACTATTAGATTGTTTTTCTCATCTTATTAGCTTTACTTGACAAGGTAATTACGTATTGGTGATTATAATATGGTTGTGTACTTGTCATGATGAGTGGATATGTGATATCAAACGTAAAACATCTTTTCATATACTCACTAATATGCTTACCTTATGCAAACTTAGTCTTACCTTTCTATGTTGGCATCACCTTTTTCATCGTCCTCCATTCTTTCGTATCTTCCATTATTTTTTATTGATCCCTAACTTAGAACTTGAATTGTGAGTTTGAAGACCTTCCCCACTTGGACCTCTATATTGGCTAAATCCCATGTTGATGTGTCTCAGCTTTGAGTTGTGCAACAAAAACTATTGAATACTTGACCCTTATGGGCTAGGATAACCCGCTGGTGTTGGATCCTAAGCCTAGGTGAGTTGGTATTTTGAAGCGTTGACCTCTTTAGCCGATTTCCCCAATGTTTGGTCCTAATTGTGGATGATCCCCCTATTTATCTAAGGTGTGTTAGCTCAAAATTGAAGCAAGATGTACTATCATCATTACATGCATTTTTGTGTTTTATGCTATATACTGTGAAATGCAATCCCATGAATGAATTTTCAAATTGTGTTCTTAAACACATCTAAAAGAGTTATGAAATGAAGTGTGAAAGGCCTAAAAAATAGTGGCTAAACAAATGATAAATATAAACACTATTGGCCATAATATTTAGAAATGTAATGATTATTTCCTCGCGGATCCCATGGGTTGTGATGTGAGATGGAGTAAGGGACAACTAATTCTAAGAGTCCCCTAGGATGTCTACACTATAGTTTCAGTGAACTCAACGCAAGGGTCCTAGAAAACATCCTCACAGATCTTGAATTAAGCTTGGATGTGAGCTTGTAGACACTTGTTAGAGTTGAATTGACACTTCTCAAACAACTTGTTCCATTTGTGAGACACTACCCTTCCCTATTGTTATCTATCCAACACATGTCTAAGTGGATTCCTTTTTCCCCTACGTATCTGAGAAATCAATATGTCAAGGATAATATGTCATTCCCCTATCCTAGCTTGGTTTTATCCACTTCACCCAACACTAACTTCTTTACTATTATTGTAAGTGAGCATATCTAAAGGACTTCATGGGATAACACTTGTTTACTCCAAATATGCATCTTATTATATGAATTTATCACCAATATCATGATACTATGTTTCTAGTCGGCTAATAATATAAATAAAATAGTTTTAATTAATCCCTTATTTTATTTACATTGGATTGATGAGTTTAAAGTTCAGGCCTTATTTTGTTATTTTGACTTGGTCAAACTTAGTTTGACTAGGTCAACACAAGTTTTGAAGCAAATTCGGCTATAGTGGTTCGAGATTGATTATTTATCACTTCTATGTGTCTAGTCACATCATATCCATACTCAATTTGATGGTTATTGGTCATTATCAACATTATTATGGTTTATCATTGTTTATTATGACCATTATTTTATTACTAGACATGATTAGAGCTTTCAAAGACATATTTAGATGGACTCATGGTGTACTTGTAGTAATCATTAGTGGATTTGGCATATATGATTCCGTTTTCACATTCATATTGTGGTTTTGGGAAAAGGAAATGATGATATTGGCATTTTTATTTCCCAACAATGATTTTCAGCAATTTTATTCATAAAAAACAAACTAAGGCCACCTCCAGGAAATCAATTTGGTCATTCTGAGGCAAGGAAATGGCATGGGATGTTTTATGATAATATATGTTGGCTCTATGGATCATTATTTACTAGTAATACTTAGCATGGGACCCACATTTATTTTATTGGCCTCTGTAGGGAGGATGCCCCCCATGGGGGTGTCCCTCACCTAAGAATTTGGTGTATAGACTGTTGGAATATATTAAACCCACTCACAACTTAGGATAAAATAATTAATCATTATTGATTAATTATTCACCCACTAGCTTAATTAGGTGGCACCTTAAA
>LPNX010454276.1:70248-104752 GCA_001517045.1 Pseudotsuga menziesii
CTCGAGGGAGGATTTTCTCCATGTGGTTTTGCCTCTTTCCTCACTTTTCTGGACATAATAATTGTAAAAGGGTGACCATAGCCTTGTTGCTGGGCCCTATATGCATCCATATGCATCCATATTTTTTTTGTCATACCATCATAAAGTCAGACTTATAGGGGGGTGTTGGAATATATTAAACCCACTCACAACTTAGGATAAAATAATTAATCATTATTGATTAATTATTCACCCACTAGCTTAATTAGGTGGCACCTTAAAGTCAATGCATGCCATCTATATCCTAGGAATGAGTTATTTATGATTCTGGATTCATCTAGAATTACTATGCAGGACCTTATAGCAGATTCTGCTTTTTCTGCTTTTTCTGCTTTATCCTGCTTTTCTATGGATAAGATAAAAGCTAGTCAACTAGGAAACTGGGTGCTTTTGTTTCCAACCCATCCTCCATTAGTTTTTCTCCATTTTCTAGGATTAGCATGTTACTTCCATCTCCTTGACAACTCACTCATGCTTTTGCCAACTCGTGAGTTCCTTGATAGATTTAGCAAGTGCTTTATCCACCTATGGGGGTTTGCTATATTTTGGTAAGTCAGCCTTTTTGAGCTTTATGAGTTGTTTCCATACAATTCGACTTCCCCATGAGGGATGTACTATTTATGTACTCTATTATTCATATTTATTCAATGGAAGGATACACACCAATATTCATCTCTTCATTCATGTGATTCAGTCTCTTTTCTTCTCTCTTATTTTCCTGTGTATGCTTGTGAGAATTCTTAGTAGCAAGATCTATTTCCTGTGCTTCTTTTTAGCATCATTGCACATATCATTGATCTATTATTTCTACATAGACATCTTGTATCTTTATGTTATGTATTCAATATGGAACCTAGGGTGATCTATTCCCTTAAGGTGAACTCCATGATGTATCACATTGTTATATCTTCACATTATGATGTATTTCTCCTTCCTAAGGCGTCCTTGGGAAAAAGTGTGCCCTCTCTTTATTAGTTGATTCGTGTAACGTAAAATTAATACATCTTCACCATTGATGATGTTTTAGTCTCATTCGTTGGATTGATTTAGTTAGAATGTGGGTACACTCTATCTATTTAGGAGATGTGATCCCCTCATTGTATGAGATCAAGAATTTGACTATGGAGCAAAATTATAGAAAGCAAATTTTGATCTTCTCTTCAGGTTTTTGATGGTAAATGAGTTTCTCTTTCTTCTGAGTTCATGTGGATTTTAGATCTAGCATATATTTCGGACGTGCCTTTTAGTATTATTGTCTTGACAAGAGGACGCCATCTACAAGTGCAATTTGGAGGGGGGAAACTCCCATTTATCTTAGGCATTTTTCCACATGGGGTTTATCTTCATCTTGGATTATTATTACATCTTGATTATTATATATTGGGATCACTCTATACTCATCATTTCAATAGCTTCTTTCGATTATGTCTTGATCATTTCTATTGCATCTGCTTACAGTGACTTTGTGTGATTAACAAGGCACTACTGTGGAGTTTATTGTTTGTCCAGAATTCAAGCTTGATTTATTTGGCCATTATTGGGTGAAGGGAAAGCACCTACATTCAGTCAAAAGGATCTGGGTAATATTTTTATTTTGCATTTTGCATTTCTTCACTATATTTCCTAGGCATGATAATAAAAACTTGAAACCCTAGTTTTTATATCTACCTAGTTATGGGTTGCAACCATCTTTAATTTTTAAAACCCAAGTTATAAATAACATTAAACCTCTAAGGACCAAGTTTCAAGTTAATCGGACTCCATTTACGCATCCAAAGCATTAGTCTCTCTTAGAGCAATTCACCCTCGGTAAAATTGTCATTTTGTCTTATATCTCAATTTGGGTATTGCTAGAATCACCTTAAATCGACATATCCATCACACAACAATTGATTCTTGTGCCTGATTTGATTTTACCTCTTTGTCCCTACATTTAATTTCTGGACAAACCCTAGATAAGGCAAATTGAGGGTTTTCACATAGGTCGGTTCTACCTCTTAGATATTGATCCAGTCTCTAATTAAACCTTAGATATAAGAATATTCATCAAGATACCTTCACCAATCCACTTAATTTATCATCTGTAATGTTTTCCTTATTGTAGGGATGCCCCCTAGGCTTATCTATTAAGTTTTCCTGAAGTGTCAGTAGCATTGACTGATATGACAACTGAACTATTTTAGAGGTCTTGGTTGTCGTAGGTCACAACTTTAGTTTCCTTCCCCTCTACCATCCTGGATAGGATCACCTATGGAAAAACTATAAGAATTATGAAAACAATCCCAACTCAAATGACATTATTAGACACCCTTAGGAAACATGCTCGATTTAGAAACCTTTCTCGTGTCTTACAAGCTCCTCCTCCTCTTCCATGATTAGAATAAATACCTTTTCCTTCCATAGAGACTTCCTCTCACTGGAAGGGACATATGATGTCATTGATATACATCCAGGAGTTCCTCCTTTCCATGTCTTGGTAAAAAAATATTATGTTCTCCATATATGTGTCATTGACGTAGGATCAAGGCACAATGTCATGCTGCTTTGAGCTATGAGGAAGATGGTTCTTGAGGGAAGGCCATTGTAAAGAGACATGTTAGTGTTGGATTCAAGAAATGTAGAAAAAATTACTTATATCAAATACTTATCCATTTCCTTTTAATCAATATCTTGATGTAAGCATGCTCATGTATGTGATTGTAGAAGATATACTTAAAGCATATGGTATTTTTTTATGGAGAGAGTGGTCCAAAAAAGTCAAACAAGATTGTTATTTGCACCTTCATTTTATTATGTATATAATCCAATTCAGATTCACAATATCTTACACACCAAAGCATAATAGAGTTGTAGAGTATAAGAATCTAGTTCTCGAGAAATGACACATTTCATGTTGAACTTCAAAAAGTTGGATTTAAATTTTGGGTAGAAGTAATAACTATTCAGTATACATGATCAATAAAATTCCAACTAACACAATCTAGAATGCCACACAAGAGAAAGTGTTTAGTGGACACAATCCTACAATTAAATATCTGTGCATATTTGGAAGCATCTATTACATGCATACTCTAAAGAAGCAGTGCAACTCAAAGATATCAAATAGAAGGTGTAAGTCCATATTGTTTGGATATGATGAACATTCAAAATTCTATGCACAATGGGACTTGGAGGATCATAAGATTGTTAAGAAGTGAAATGTGTTGTTTGTTGAAGTATGCATGACAAAATCCAGGAAACCTATTGATGCATTATACATCATTTATACTATTGAAAATATGGAAACACATTGATCAAAATCAAACACTAAAAATTCTACTACAATGTAAACGACGCCCAAGTGGCTGGTGAAGACACTGAAAGAGTTTAGCATGGAACTTGATACCTTTGTTTTACTAAAGACCAAAGAACACCGACAATTATAAAGCACACACAAAAGTAAGGTGGAGCTCATGGCCACTTCAAGTAAAGCTTAATTATTAATCATATTGTATGTTGATTTAATTTTCCCGAGTTATTTTGAAGATGATATTGAAACAATGAAGGAGACCCATTACTCTCATTTATGAGGTTGGATATGAAAGTGTACATTATTATTATGGCATGGAAGTTTGACAAGATTAGAAATGTTTTTTTTTCTATTTTAGTAAAAGCATGCCAATGACATGACATAGATTTATATTAGAACAATGCATTGTTTGTCACTAAAATGGATCATGAAGTGTAAAGATTACTAAAGATGGAATGAGGTAAAAAATGTGTACTACCTTGTTTTAATAGAATTTAGGTAGTTTGATCTAATGGACTATTACCCAACCTAATTTTTTATTATGCAATTGGTGTAGTGTTTGGATCCATGGAAAATCCAAGAGAAATTCACTATAGAGCAGCTAAAATAATTAAAAGATATTTGCAAAGATAATTTATCTAGTCATTTAAATTTTCCCAATGCAATGAAAAGTAGGAGTTAGTCACATCTACAAAGTTTGGCTAGGTTGGATAAGAAAGCACTATGAAGTCCGCATATGGTTTTGTGTTCCATGTTAGTTTAATTGGTGTTAGCTGGAGTAGCAAGAAGTAATACATAATTTCTTTATCATCAACAAATGTTCAATAGAGAGGTGCACTAAATGCAACATATACATGAGTTTTGTTGAAGAGATTATTAACAAACTAGTTTGGTGCAGGAAAAAATGTCATTACAATTTTTTTATGACTTAGGTATTGCACATCTATAAAAGACTCCAATTCTTCATCAATGAAGTAAACATTTTAAGTCCGTTTGAAAATTTAATGCACTTGAGTAATTAACGCAAAACTAAAATCTCACCTTCTTTCTAGACAGTTTTTGGATCTTAGCGCTAAACTTTTCAACCTTTAAGATTGATGTAAATTAGTGTATAAAATAATAACAAAAAGATTACAATGGTTCACTTCTAACAAACCCAAACTTCACGACAATTCAAGGAGAAAATATACCAAACCAAGACATAAGTTTTCAGCCCTTGTAAGGAAGCTTATCAACCAACAACCAAATATAAATTAACATTAGTAAATACAACAGAAAATGCACCCCTTTATATTCTCCCTTTAGATGTTAAATCACTTAACAAATTTATCTTTTACTTATATCAAATAAAAAACATAAATAATTGTAAATAGCAAAGCATAAAGAACATGTATCTAGAAATTCAAATATGTAAATGGAACAAGATATGGATAGTTGGAAACTTCATATATAAGCTCAAGATGAAGTAAAGTACATACAATAGCCTTTTCTCGAGGCTAGTACAAATCCAACCATCCGAAATCCATAACTAGGATAAATAATAAAACTATATCTCAACCAAGAAGATCCAAGTGCAAGAATCTCTCCAACACTATCTCTTGAGCAAAAAGTCCTCTTCTTCATCACAAGTCCACCCTTGGTTTTTCTATCAAAATATTAATCTCCAATCTCCAAGGGTAAAACCCTAACCTTAGAACTCTAAGATGCCCCAAGATGCATAAGAAGAACAATAAACCCTAACGCCTCTAAAGAGAGAGACATAGATAAACAAGTACAAGCAAATATCCAAAAGAGAGAAATCCAAGATCATTGCCAAGGTCTCCTCCACAAGAAAAAAAACTAATCAACAAAGAAAAATCCAACCTAGACATCTTCCTTCCCTTCCATTAGCTTCTCCTGATGTTCATGACAAGCTACACAAGGCACTCCAAGAGTACAAGTGTCATACTCCAATGGCAATGTTGCATGCAATAATAAATCCAAGGTGATGTAGCTACACAAGGAATGTCCATACCACTCCATCACCAACCTCCACAAACTCTATATATCCTCCAAAGAATAACACTCCACTGAGTCGGCTACCCTTTGTGAAAAATTGCAAAGCCCTAATCATCATAAAGTCATCTTCAATCCTCAAAACAAGAAACGAAGGCGCCACATTCCAACTAGGAATTGAATCCCTCCTCCATGATGACAACTCCACATCCCCTAAAATATCTCTCCAAGGAAGTGTCTCATCCACAAGGCCTCAATGAAGGAAATCCACCAAACTACTTGAATATCTCCAACGTGTAATGGAAGAAAGCCAAGCCATCACCATGATCCTGAGATCAAGGATCTACTAAGCAAGCTATATCAACTATGCATATCCATCATGGACCATCTCTCAAGCTACAATCCATCTTGGACCATCCAAGGGATAGTCATACACCATGTACCCTAGATCTCATGGAACGCCACTAAGTATGGCGTAGACATTTTTAGAAGAACTAACGAGTATAATTGTGCATGCTCACCATTTAAAGTAGTTGGACCCTAAAGGCTAAATTCAAATCAAACATTATATCATAAATGAACAAGTGGCTAATATATTTACCAAACCATTAAGGAAAGATACCATCAAAAAGTTAAATGTGATTTTGAGAATGAAAAAAATGATTTTTCATTAAAGGAGTGTTAAAAAGGTTAATGAAATGTTTATATCCAAGAAATACAACCATGTGGGGTATGGTGAAATAGATAGGGTAAGAGTATGTTTTACCATGCAAGGCCGAGTGAGGAACATAGTCACACAAACCTAACCAAGTCATTAGTTTGGGATTCAAGCATGTGTAGCTAACATGAATTCTTATATTGAAGCGATTATTTTGGTATATTAAAATTTGTTGTCAAAGTCAAGTTGGCATTCGAGGAATTAATTGTGATACCAGGGCCATTTTTTAATATGTAACCTCATCATCAATATGTCATTAAGACAACTAAAGTTTTACATAATTAAGCTTTATCATTGCAATCTATTATATAAGCATATGCTTAGTGTTTAGTTTTTTAAGAAATTAACAAGTATGCTTGATATATTGAGTTTGAAAGCAAACTTTGTAGAACCTATCTTTCCATGTATGAGTGATCCACTTGTTAAAACAAATCTTTAATCGAGTCTATCGTAGCCACCAAATGAGTGGTCTAAACCATACTATGTAAAGAGATTGTTTTGATCCAAGGCATTATAAAGGTTTGATACAATTGAGATGATTGCTTGAGAAGCATTCTTGTACATATGGTAACTCTACTATACATGTTATAGTTTTTCAACTTAGAAGATTGTGTTTTTGCACATATTGGAGTGATTTGGCCAGTGTGGTTGTTTGGTACTTATCTATTTACTACACATAGTTAGAAGTCCATCTGATATTAATTGTGTTTACGTAAAAGTATATGATAACTAAGTTACATTGATTTTGTTAACATGTCATGCACATTGTTCACATTGAATTAATGTTCACTAATACAAACTATATCTTCTACAAAATGAATTGGCGAATTCATAAGGAGATTTATACTTTATTGAACATGTTGTGTATCCTTAAAATACAATGGTATCAGAGTTTATATATTATAATTGTTGGGTGTACTTATCAAAACATGCAACACATGGTAAGCATTTACTTCAAATGCAAAGTTAAACAAGAAGCTTATGTAAACAAGTTAAAGTTTTTCTATCATAGCCACTAAATAAGTGGTCTAAACCATACGATGTAAAGACATTGTTGTGATCCAAGGCACTATAAAGGTTTGATGCAATTGAGATTATTGCTTGAGAGGCATTCTTGTAGCTATGGTAACTCTACTATACATGTTATAGTTTTTCAACTTACAAAATTGTGCGTTTTTGCACGTCGGAGTGATTTGCTCAATGAGATTGATTGGTACTTATCTGTTTACTATACATAGTTGGAAGTTCATATGAAATTAATTGTGTTTACATAAAAGTATACAATAACTAAGTTACATTGATTTTGTTAGCATGTCATGGGCATTGTTCACATTGAATTAGTATTTACTAATACAAACCATATCTTCTACAAAATGTATTGGAAAATTCATATGGAGATTTGTACTTTATTGAATATGTTGTGTATCCTTAGAATACAATGGTATCAATGTTTATATATTATACATGTCGGGTGTGCTTATCAAAACATACAACACATGGTAAGCCTTTACTTTAAAAGCAAAGTTAAACAAGAAGCTTATGTAAACAAGTTAAAGTTTGTCTTAGTATCAATCAAGTAATTAATTTTGAGCAAGAAATAGCTTCTCTTTTCCATGAATAGTGCACAATTTTGGTCTCTCAAAATCTCTATGGATATTCCAAATATATATGCATATCATTTTAAATTTTTTATTAATATATTTCAAATAATTCTATAACAATTATTATTTAGTATAATTAAATTCAATGTAATGTAATGCTTGTGAGAACTCAAGTAAATAAATATGTTAAAGGTAGATTCAAAACAATTATTTAAAAAAAAAATATTAACATTTTATAAACATTAATCAATAAGCACACACATGTATACTAATGTCGTATTCCTACAATATATACAAATGCTACAAAAACATTGGTGAACAATTTATTTCTATTAAATAGAGAAAAATAAAATTGATATCTACAAACATTTTTAATATTTTAATAAAACATGTTCTATATTCTAATAAATTAATAATAATAAAAACACTTTTATCTTAACTTATCTATTTCATTATAAACTTAATATAAAAGAGATTAAAAAAAAAAAGTCAATATCATGATTAACACTAACAATACACCACCTACCATAAATACATAAATAATCCAACATAAAAATATATATATAATTTTACATCACGAATAACCTACCCTACCGAAAATCAAATATAACCTACCCTAAATAAATAAACAAGTCAAACTTCCAACTTATAAAAGCAACCAAAAATAAATTCAAACCATCTACCATAAATAAAGAAATAAAAATATTACTCATAATAACAAATCTAAAATTATTACTCATAATAACAAATGTAAGTATGCATTCACAAACATGTTTGAAGTTACCACGCAATATATTAATAAGTCAAAAATCACATTTAACGCTCAAATTTCGCTAGAAAGTAGAAAGTAAACTGTCCATAAAGACGAACACATTAGAATAGCAGGGGCATCAACATCAATGCAAACGATGGAGCAGAGGGCATCATAATCCATGCCGTTCGTTGATGATAAATCACGACAAGAAAACATTAAATAATCCTCACCTGGTTTTAGCTATTGTTTTAGAATTTGGGGCTAAGAGGGCAAGAGCTTCTCCAACAAGCTATTCTTGCATATGAAATGAATATATTACTGTTTCGCTAACATTTGCTTAACAGCCTTTCTCAATTTACTTCTACGCCTCACTTTTACCATGATAGAAACAATCATGTTCAGTATCAATGTTGCTAACTTCCAGTGATTGAAAGCTGCAAATATATTGGAAAAAAAAACTAAATGTTCACCGTAAGACAGCGACGACCAAATCCCCCAGTGTAAAACCAACCCCTCCAAATACTTCATAAATGAGAGGATAACATATAACAACTAACATGCCCTTGATGAGGATGAAAAAGGGAGAATTTAGATGCAATGACATTGAATAAAATACAATTATTAATGGCTGTGACTGTTCAGTCTAACCAAGAATTTGTCTTATGAGCACGATTGATATTGAGCCAGATATAATTATGGATGGCCATGACTCTTCAGTGTAACCAAGAATTTGTCATCTGAACACGATTGAAAGCATAGGATTCACATTCAAGGATGCAATGTAAAATATAATCATCAATTGCCTTAGTATTAATGGATTTCCTCTATCACCAGAAAACAACTTCCATCCAATTTGCAACTCCAACATCATACAAAATTGCCATGCACCTAAAACAATCTTGGAACAAAAAATGTTTGTGGCCGCCAGTTTCAAATATTTATCATGTTCAAACTTTTGCTGAACTGACAAAACAAAACTTTGGAAATATGACTACCATCAAACATGGACAGTCACTCCCTTTCACCATTCACGTTCAGAAATACCCAAATCCCCTGACGACTTATCTCATATCCTGCTCTTTTGTTCAAAGTCATTCCCTTCTATTCACATTCGTAAATATCAAAATCTTTAAACTGGCACACACCCTACTCTGTTATCTAGTGAACACATCAATACGCTCTCATTGCAATTTGCCAATCTAGAAACATAAGCTATAGTAAAAGATCTCTCCAATGCTTGATCAGTCTTCTTTTGCTCCAGCTAATTCTTTGTCAAATATTAAATCACATGCCTTAGAAATCCTTGCCCCTGTATGGAAAAACTTGCCATGTCATTTTCTTTGTTCTAACCTCTCAACGCGGCCCCTTTCAGGCCTTTTGCCTTTTTCCTTGAACTTATATTATAGTAGCAATACACAAACAGGAAAAAAAATATGTATTTTTTAAATTTCAGAAAATTTAAAATATACTTGAAATAGAGTTTAATAGGAAATATGAGCTAGTAACTCTAATATATATCTTGCCATGGTAAATTTATAAATAGCATGAGACTTGAGTTATGATTGGATATGTTCTTGTTATAATTCCACATTCTATTGATAATTAGCATTTTATTTTAACAATTAAATTTTAATTGCCACATCTCATGAATCTTAAAATTTGTAAAGATATTTAAGCATTTAATCAACTTTACCGTATCCATACTATCTTAAATATTTGAATTTCAAATTCCGAAATTATTTCCTAATCTTGCAACTCCAATTTATAAAACAAATCTACACTTTTGCAATTATTGTTGTTCATTTCCTATGTTATGCAGGATAAAAGATTACTAAAGGAAACACATCTAATCATAATAAATAACCAATGACTTTGATATCCATGAGCCAGCCATTGAGTGCTCCATGGAAACACACAATCTGCAGCCATAAAGCAAAGAGACCACTATAAGAATGCCAATCCGCAACCAAGAACAAGACTACTCAGTACCCCAGCAAAGATATTTACCAAACTTTATAGTTGTGCAATTTTACTGTCAGCTCTTTACATTCAAAGAAGATAATACTGATAGCCGATACACAAGGAATACATTGTATTTTTATTTTTTCAATCTTCAATGACAATAGTTGTCTTTCTGGAACTTCCAAGATTGCAGTGCCCTGCTCACTTGGATCTTCTTTGGCATGCTTTTCCTCCTTGGAGCAGCGAACGTATCTCATTTCTCCATAAAAGTTTGACTTTCCTTGGCCTCTCTAAGATGCTCACAAGGAAGCCAACTACAAACATTCAATTAAATATCAAATAAAATCTCATAAAATAAAAAATCATGTTAATGAGTTAATCTTAATCATAATATCAGTTACAACATGTAACTACAGAAAATCAAGTACATAGTGTGGCACATAAGGGTTACCACAAAATCACAATTCTTGCCGGCAATGCCATTTATACTGTGAAATTATTACTTGGTAGCTTGTTATTCAAAAGTTCAATTCCTTATTGCAATTCTGATGATACGACAGGATCGTACAATCCGCATAGGAAATTCCATTTAAGAGTTTTCTCAATCCTTCCTTCCCCCGAAACTACGATGTTTTGCTTTACTATAAACGAGATTATGGCAGATAGGATGCCTAGAGAAAATATAGTCATTTAGGAGTCCAAGCCCCGATTTAAGAAAATAAATAACGAATTATATTTTATACTAACTTCTGACGACTAACAATTTCTTCTCCGGTAACTAGTAAGTTAAAGCTGCACTTTTTCAGGCATGATGTAGAAACAACTTATAGCCTATCCAATTTTCGTTTTATGAGCAAGCCAATTCAATAGGAAACCTGCAAAAGGCCGCGAAATTGTTGTACAAATGTATTGTCATTCTTTTTGTTCATTTTGAAATGCTGTAGCGTTAACTCATTAACCTACTAAATAACTACAGTGGACCTATGCTAAAACAAATAGCCCTAGTTTACATGCAGACATGCATGAAGAATAAAAATACTGAATCATTAACTTGATGAACTGCAGTGCATGAACAGAAAAATTGGTTGCCATGCTGACTTGCAATATGTGCAGGTATAAGATTTAGCAGTCTTAATTTACAGGAAATTAACTATGATACAATGTTACATTTTATAAATATAAGTGTTTAATCTACTTCTGCAAATTATGAACCAACTTTCAGGAGCTTTCTGAGAAATACATCTATTTTCTATTTATTACTCAGCTGTGATATAAAAGGATTAGTACAATCAATTTCAAACTTCCGAAATATCACACTCTCTTCACAACATGTTGCCTCGACGAAGCCTGTTCACTATACTTGTAATTGCAAATGGAACTGTGGTTAAACGCAATTTGATCTTTATAAGCATGCCGGCCCAAAAACTCAGCAATATCCTATAGTACTCTCAATCTGAATGCAGCATCTTCGGGTTTATCAGTCCAGAGGAACAGCATATGTTGCTCGTAGGAACTCAACTATTTCAGCACTTTCAAACATCTTCACTCCAGTGTTTGGATCTTCAAGGTATGGAGCCTGAAAAAGGTTTAGCCATACAATTAAAAGCAATAAAATTTCAGATAACATTGCAAATAACCAGTGAACCTGAAGGAAAGATGCATGTTAATATGACAAAATTCTCATGTTTATTAGCGGCTACTTAGCAGTGATGATTTCATATGTAAAATTTCAGAGCTCTAAAGATTTTGAACTGTTTCTTCCAGGAAAGGAAATTACAGGGGGAAATCGTAAAATTCTATTACTATGTAATAAATTGGCAAGTTAAAGACCAGAAAGAGGTCTTGCTTATTGAAACATAGTAGATGGAATCTTTGAAAAGGTCTGAGTATAGCTAAGACACAAATCTTCATGAGTTTAGAGAACAACAACTGCAACTGATATGTCCAAAATTCATTCATTTCACTTCCAAACAAATGAGAAATCCTGATCAAAGAAAAACCTGGAAATGTCCTGTTTTCTCGAAAAGCTTCTGGCGATTTGAGCTTCCACGTGCAGTGCTGCAGATCAACAACCATTAATCAGTTTGGTAATAAAATTTAATTTCATCCATAAAATTATTTTCATACAAATTAAAATACATTAATTCTAATTCATATACAAAATCTTTGTACAAATGTTCAATAACTGAAGTGCACAAGAATAATACCAAACATATAAAATAAGTCTGTTGTACATGCGCCATCCTTTGACTTACCTACCTAAGTCTTGTCACAGTTTTGTCTCCCACCCTCCGAATGACATGCACCTAGAGGTAGTCAAGGAGGTAAGTGTTCCAGAAACCCTAGGATATTTACCATAGGTAAGTCCAACACCAAGCCTCCTATGTAGGTACAACTAACCCATTCTACGCCGTTTCATTTTTTATCACTCACATCGTGACTAAAGCTTACTAATCTATCATTTTAATCATATTTGTGATACTCGGACTCAGCAGAAACTCAGGCAACTTAGAACTTCACAAAAATTTGTTCAACATTCAGAGAAACTCAGTGTTACGTCCCAAATCTGTACTCTAAGATATTCAAGTTGTGAAGAACCTCCTGCAATAAACAATGAGAATGCACGATATAACAGAAATAATGGAGCACAAAAGAGATTTTATTAATCACAGACCACTTCGAGGGGGCAACCTCCTTTGGCAAGCTCAATACAAAATAACTCTTTGATGCCGTCATTAGCCTCAACACATACTTTATATACTAAGTCTAATCTAAACAACTATTACTCCCCATGAATGTGGGATAATGCAACATATTAACTGGACGACTTAACAACTATTATTTACTCTCCATGAATGTGGGATAACACAACATACTAATGAGACAACTTACAAAGCATATGCGTCCGACAAAATATACTAACAAAATAAAGATGAGGGTTGACACAGGTTTTTAACATCCCCTCCCTCTTAGAAAAGCTTTTTCCTCAAAGCTTTAGATGTAGAAATTGCTGCTGAATCTGAAGGAGTGGTTCCCATGTAGCATCCTCTGGTTGCATGCCGTGCCACTGAATTAAGACCTCTGTGACGAACCGAGATCGAAGCTGATGAGTGCGCTTATTGAGGATGGCCTTCGGTTCCAAAATGATGGATCCTTCCTTACCAAGTTCTGGTACATCAGTTTGTGCTCTGATGTTGGTGCCAATCACTTTCTTGAGACAAGAGACATGAAATACTGGGTGAATGCGAGAAGGAGGAAGTTCCAATTTATAACCAACAGACCCAATCTTCTGAAGAACCTTATATGGCCCATCGAACTTTGGAGCCAGCTTCTGATGCCCTTTGAGTTTCAAGGAGGATTGCTTGGAAGGTTGCAGACAAAGAAAAACCATATCACCGACTTGAAAGGTGCGCTGAAAACGGTGCTGATCAGCCTATTGTTTCCTGCGATTTCTTGCCGTGTGAAGATTGTCCTGCAGAATGTGAGGAATCTGATCTCGGTTTTGAAGAACCATGTCAACTGCCTGAACAAGTGAACTGTTGGGGGTGTATGGAAGGAGCACTGGCGGTGCCTGACCATAAACTGCTTCATATGGAGTCATTTTAGATGCAGTATGGTAGGAAGTATTGTACCACCATTCAGGCAGAGGGAGCCACTTTGCCCACTGATGTTGTTGTTCAAAGGTGAAGCAACGAAGATAAGTTTCCAAATATTTGTTGATGACTTCAGTCTGACCATCTGTTTGTGGGTGATATCCTGAACTCATATTCATTTTGGTGCCAGTGAGGCAAAAGAGTTTGGTCCAAAAATGACTTGTTAAAGTTGTGTTGTGTCGCGGTCTAAGACAATGGAAGAAGGGATTCCATGAAGACAAGAATATCTAGTCCATGAAAATTTGTGCGACTGAGGAGGCGGTATATGGATGGCTGAGAGCACAAAAATGACTATATTTGGAGAGTTGATCAACCACAACCAAGATTAAGGTCTTCCCTCCAGATTTAGGGAGCCCTACAATGAAATCCATTGAAATATCTGTCCAAATCCTTGGAGGGATGGGCAAGGATTCAAACAAGACGGGGAGGAGTGTAGTTTCACTCTTGTGGCGCTGGCAGGTATCACATTCGGCAACCATCTGTTGAATTTCTCGTTTAATTCCCTTCCAAAAGAAGTTACGTCATGCCTGCTCATACGTTTTGAGGAGCCCAGAGTGCCTTGCCGATGGAGAAGCATGGAGTTCATAGATGACAGCCTAGTGAAGATCTGTGCTCTGGGGAATCACCAAACGACCCTTATATCTCAGAGAAGAACCATCCCAAGAGTAATGTGGTACAACATAAGGATTACTGGCCAATTGTTGGATGATTTTAGATAAGGAAGAGCCATTCACATAGCCTTGCTGAACAGATTGTAACCAATTTGGATTAGGCATAGAAATTGCTGAAAGAGAAGCATGGTCATCAAATGCGCAGGAAGTTGTTTTAGGGATACCATCCTCATGAACCTGAACTTGGTAATACCCAGAACGGAGATCCAACTTGGAGAAAAAATAAGCACCATGGGGCTCATCTAGAAGCTCATCAACAACATGAATTGGAAACTTATCCTTGGATGTGATGTGATTAAGAGGCGCCACGACCCATCTTTTTTTCGGACAAGAAGAACCTGTGAAGAGAAGGAACTGGTACTAGGGCGAATAACACCTTGCTTCAGTAAGTCCCGAACAAGCATCTCAATCTTTGTCTTGTAGTGAAACGGGTAGCGATAGGTCTGATGTTGGAAGAGACACTTCCAAGAAGGAGCGGAATACGATGGTCCTCTGGTCGTGAAGGTGGCAATCCCACTGGCTCAACAAACACACATGCATATCGATCCAAAATTTGTTGTAAATCCAAGGGAGTAGTTGAGACCATTGAAGGTTGCATCTGAATGAAATGAAGCTGAGCAATGACACCATGTGAACTCTTCTTAAGGAGCTTTTCCATGCAATGCGAACTGATGATGTTGAGAGACATTAGTTGTAAGCCTCTCAATGTGTGTTTTTTCCCATTGATTGAAAACTGCATCTAGAGTTCAACAAAATCCCATAAAATGGGTCCAAGTGTGCATAACCATTGAGTTCCCAAAACCACATCACATCGGCCTAAGGGAAAGGAAAACATGTCAGAGCGCAAGTTATAATCCCCAATAGAGATTCGCACATTACGACACTTCCCTTTGCAAGGTAAGGTGTCCCCATTGGCAATCATGACTTCAAAGCTGGAGCAAGGATGGACAAACCAATCATCCTGTTTGGCGATCCTGGGTTCAATGAAGTTACGAGTGCTACCAGAATCAATGAGTATTGTAAGAGGGAGTTTTTTGAAGAAACCTCTGACCCATATGGTTTGTGGGATGACTCCGGCTAATGCATGGAGAGATATCTCTGGCTGGTTGTCTTGAGCAGGAAGGTCAACAGGCAGTTGTTGAATGTCACCCTCAGCATCTACTGGATCCTGAGCATCATAAAAAATTCCATGTGCAGTGAAAGAATCCACATCCAAGAGATAGAGCTTTTGCTCAACACATCAATGTCCTCGGGTGAATTCTCATCACAATTATAACAAATCCCTTTTTTCCGACGTTTCCGCATCTCGGCTTCAGACAAACGCTTGATAGGAGTGGTCCTAGGAGCTGGCGGAATTTGAAGTCTTTTGGGAACCATATTTCTGAAGGGAGCTAAAGTGGATTTGGAGTGTTGTTGAACCCTGATCTTGTCCTCTGTTAACTTTGCCAACCCTAGGGATTCCATCATTGTGTTGGGATAGAACATTTTAACCTCAGATCAGATTGCATCCTTTAGACCACTGATAAAACAACTCAGGTAGAATGCATCAGGAAATCCTTCGGTGTGATTGGCCAGTTTCTCAAATTCTGTCTGATACCCCCTCACAATGCCAGTTTAGCGAAGTTTGGTGAGTGCTCCCTTGAAGTCATCAAAAGCACTAAGGCCAAATTGTTGCAAAAGGAGTTGGCAAAAATCTGTCCAGTTTGGCTCTACATGAGCCTTGATGTACCAACGGAACCATTGAAGGGCTTCATGTTCCAAATGAAAGGCTGCAAGTGGGACTTTATTGACATCAAAAGTGTTACGCAAACTGAAATATTGTTCTGCCCTGTAAATCCATCCAGTCAGAGAATCACCATTGAAGCGAGGAAAATCCAACTTCGGCCAATGAAAGTTGCTAGAGGAAGAGAACCCAGTGTCTGCAGAAGACTCTGGATGTCGTCGATTGTTCATGGCTAAATGCTGAAGATGGAGGCCAAGAAATTTTTTAGCCAGAAATTCGAGTTTAGACTTGATGGCGGCAAGTTCTTCCATCTGTTTATTTGCTCTGACGTGGGTGACAAACATAAGCATATATTTTTTTTGGAAATGGGTAGAAAAACAAAAACGAAAAGGGGTTTAGAAAAGGAAAATTTTGAGTTGGGAAAAACTCGAGCGGTAATTGGGGTTTTACTGGGTTTTGGACACTGTTTAAGGGACATGAAGCAGAAAATGTGAATTTTAGAGGCGGGGTGAAGGAATTGGAAAATTTGTCAAAGAGATACAAGGAAGTAGAAATGGGAAACAAACACCGTGGAAAAATTTGAAGGCGATTAGGTGAGAATCGAAAAAGTTATGGCAAACCCTAAAAATAGACAAATGTGGAATTTCAGACTTCAGGAAGTGGAATTTGGGATAGGGTCCTCAAAGAAAGAATATCCAAAATGGGATTATGGGGGAACAATGAATTTTCAAGGTAAATGGAGCTAAATCAAAGAAGATATGGCCAAAAATCAGAAATTTATACTTTTTTCTTTTCCAGTGGGAATGATCTGTGGCGATTCTAGAAATTTGTGCTTTATCAACTGAAATGGAGGAAATTATCTGTGGGGGTTCTGCAAAGTTGCGCTTTATCAACTGGAAATGGAGGCAGTTTTGGAAATCTGCCCTTTATCAATTGTAAATGGATATGGACCCTAGGTATGTTCGACTTCCTAAAGGTTCAAGGGATTCACTCGGCCACCAATGATGTCTAACGGCTTGCATATTGGGGCAGTACCCCTCACTCCACGGCTCAAGTAAAACTGATAACCGCTTTGCCACAAACGACAGCTCTTGGTTTACCTCGCGGGTGGGAACTAGTCAATCAAGTAGGGGTCGTTGCCCTTTTCGCTTGGAAGGTCCTCTCAATGGCCAGCTATTTTGAAGTTCCTGTGGTACTCCTCACAATGAGTTTTAGGGCTATGCCCAAGTACTTCCCACAGTTAAGCGGATAGGGTTTAGTCCCTGGTCTGAATGAATAATACCACTGCAAGAAGAAGAACTACTGCAATAATCATAGCGCCAGGAAGCACTGTAAAATAAAAAAAATTGGTAGAAATTCCACCCAACGAGCCCAAGAAAGTGCTACGATACCATATGTGAAGAACCTCCTGCAATAAACAATGAGAATGTACGATATAACATAAATAATGGAGCACAAAAGAGATTTTATTAATCGCAGGCCACTTTGAGGGGGCAACCTCCTTTGAGCAAGCTCAATACAAAATAACTCTTCGATGACGTCATTAGCCTCAACACGAACTTATATACTAAGTCTAATCTAAACAACTATTACTCCACATGAATGTGGGATAATGCAACATATTAACTGGATGACTTAACAACTATTACTTACTCCACATGAATGTGGGATAATACAACATACTAATGGGACGACTTACAAAGCATTGCTAAATTATTGTAACTTCGGAAGATATTCCAGATGTATTGTATTCCTCCTTCGGGAGATGAGTTTGGTCTTATTAGTCTCATTGAAAGAAGCAATGTAAACCTCCAAATGTAAGTCGGGTCAATAGTACCCAAGTGTCTATTGTGGTGTCAAGTGTGGGCCCAGTCAGTTAGAGAAGTCGGCTCTACTAGGTTAGAGGTCAAGTCAACTGAAGAATATAAATAGGGAGGCACTCCCCTTCATTTGTACTTAATCACTCAAGCTATCTTAGCAAGAGAGAGAAGGATTAGTGTGCCAGAAAGAAGAAAGAAGCAATTGTCAGGGTTTTACACTGCATTGGTTGAGTTCTATAGTGAGGAAGTTTTGCGGGGTTTTCTCCCTTGTGGTTTCCCCAAGGAAAATATTTGTGCTCTTGTGTTCTTGTGTTTCTGTGCATGTTGTTCTTACAATGATCTACCAGTGACTAATTGTTTTAAAATATCATCTAATTAATTTAAGAAAATTCAACAATGGTATTAGAGCCACCGTGAAAGGAAGCATTACACAACTAGGGTTTGTTGTTCCAAACAATTCCCTTGACATATCAACTAGAAAAGAGGGATCTCCCAACTCGCCTCTGAAGACCACATCTTTCTGTGGAGACAGAACTGAATTCCAAGAATTTTCAATTTTGATTCTATTGTTGCTGCCAAGACAAACTAGGGTTTCAGATTTCCTGAGGTTTCATCGTCAATCTCTAAAAAAGGAAGATACAGTCTACCTTTCCTCCGAGAGGCACATCTTTTCCACTACTCAGCTCCACCTGAGATCCCAGCTGCAAAATTAGGGTTTCTGCTTCAAACCCTAGGACATCCAGAAGAAGGTCAGTCAAGGGCTGCTTTCTGCAAGTAAGTATCTTTCCACCTTTTTCCATTTAAGGTTCTCAGTCTTCTAAAGATGACAAAGAATACCAAGCTAGATGAAAAGCTTGAAGGGGCTGAAAACTTCAGAGCCTGGAAGTATAGGATCATGCTCATCCTCCAAGAGAATGACGTAGATAAGTTTGTGAAAGAGGAAGTGAAAGAACCAGAAGAAGATGAAACCAAGTCCAAGCACAAGAAGGATATGATCATAGCTGATTCCATCAAAGATAACTTGATTCCTCAAGTATCCTCAAGAGAAACTCCAAAAGAAATGTTTGATGCCTTATCAGGTCTATTTGAAGGGAGAAACATTAATAGGAAAATGACCCTAAGGAATCAACTCAAAAGTGTAAGAGCTCAAAAGTCAAAGACTATGCAATCTTACTTTACAAGAGTATCTCAAATAAAGGATCAGCTAGAAGCCATTGATGACAAGGTTGAAGAAGCAGAGATTGTAATGACAACCTTAAATGGCCTTCCAAGAGATTGGGAAGCTTTTATCCGAGGAATTTGCTCAAGAAGGAAACTAACCAAATTCCGGAAGTTATGGGAAGAATGTGTCCAAGAAGAAGAAAGGATAGCAGCCAGAGAAGAAAAGCTAAATAACAATGAGGATTAAGCCTTGACTGCCCACACCAAAGGCAAAAGGAAGAGTCATGACCATCCTCCTAAGACTCAAGGGTTTAAAGGACCCAAGAGAGACTTCTCAAATTTTGAATGTTTCACTTGCCACAAGTTGGGACACATTACCATCAAATGTCCCATGAAAGCAGAAAGAATCAAGAAGATGAGAGGGTTTCAGGCCCATGCTGCTGAAGACAGTGATCGAGAAGTAGAAGAGGAAGCCAAGAAGGATGAAGACTCCGATGAAGAATATGTTTTAATCTCTGCTCCAACAGGATCAGTCTCACTAAGAAATGATACTTGGCTAATTGATAGTGGTGCCTCCAAGCACATGAGTGGTTTCAAGGATTCACTCTCATGCCTTGAACAAGAGGAATCTCCACACAAAGTGATGCTTGGAGATGATTCCCAATATCCCATTAGAGGAATAGGAGAAGCATCCTATAAATTGGATTCTGGAAAGCCTACGAAAATGAAAGATGTCTTATATGTCCCAAGACTAAAGAAGAATCTTCTCTCCATTTCCACCTTAGACAAGAAAAGCTTTCGAGTTTCCTTTGTAGATGGAGAAGTCCTCGTGTGGAACAAAGGTAAGACTATAGATGATGCAGTGGAGATTGGAGTTGAAGGACTCTACAAATTGAAGGGATATACAGATTCAACATTAGCAACCAGTACCATTTACACATGTGAGCTATGGCACAGAAGGCTTGCTCATGTTCACTACAAAGCCCTTCCAATTGTAAGCAAGGTGGTAACTGGTTTACTAGAAATTCAGATAGCGCATGAAGGAGTGTGCAAAGGATGTGCACAAGGGAATAATACTAAGAATCCCTTTCCAAAAGGTGATAGTAAGGCAAAAGGGATTTTAGATATTATTCACTCAGATATCTGCGGGCCAATACAAACCACTTCATTAAGTGGGTACTCTTATGTAGTATCCCAAATACTGATATTCTACTATTTAACTATTCTAGGGCTTGCTTGTAGCCTCAAGATTTACAAAAATACTGAATTACAGCTAATGGCCCTAAATTATAGCTGAACTAGGGCAAATATTTGTAGGAAGAAGGTAAACACTTACCACTGATAATCAAGCTGAAGATACTCCAGAGATAAGACACATGCATATAAAGCTAAGCTGGTGAAGTAATATTGCACCTTTCCTAGGGTTGACGCCTAGCAACATGAAACCCCCTCTTTCAACTAAAGATGACGTTTTTGATGGAGGAGTGACCTGTTGGTGCCGAGACTTTGTGGAGATGATGGTCTTCCCCTGCTGGAGAGAATGACCGGAGCATGCATAGATTTTGACCTCTCCAAGAGCCCTAGCGAATTGGTTTACCAGTCTAGTGCTCATGCCCCCAGCCTCTCAGATCCGGTGATAATTGCTCTGAATGAGCAAACTAGAAGCTGATGATCACCCAATGCAGTGGAGTGACCCTGTCGATGAAGGTGATGCTAGTATATGGAAGATAAATCGAGATTCAGAGACCCAATGAATACCTTGGCGTTTTCCAGCGAAATTCCCAGCTGCACACAATGAATGTTGTTGATAAACCTAGATGGTCTGTCCTGAAAGAGACTAGGGAAGATAGTTGCACTGCCGAACCGTCGTTAGCTGTAGACGTCGTCTTCAACCCCAACTGTTGTGGCTGCACACTGTGCTGCTACTCAAAAACTCCAAATCAACAATAATAATAATAGATACCTCCTTTAGTCCAATAACTCTTCTTAAATAGATCATCATGCACTTTTAGGGTTTGCATGTCACTTTTAGGGTTTCTGCTTCACTTTTGCATGCATGCAATTCTAATTTGATGTTGACTTTTAAGCCTAAAGAAATAAGGTTTCTTTTATCTGATTGATGACTTTAATACTGAATGAATGTCCCGATCTGTTCTAAGTACCAAATTTCCTTAGTCAATTCCCTCTTATGCAGTACCCGCTCGAACCTATGGGAATTAACTAGGTTAGCGAGTGTTTTGGTAGTTAATTAGAAGAGGACATTACAATCCGCCCTACTTGAAATTGCTTGTCCTCAAGCAACTTCAAAGTAGGATGCTGCAATACCTGCTCTCCTTCCCATGTGGCATCCTCCATAGGTAATTCTTTCCATTTCACCAAGTACTCTCAAATCACCCTGTTTCAGAGTTTCTTTTCTCGCACCTGTAGGATTCTCTCTGGAATCAATACCAAAAGCCCTTCATCATCTAAGGGAGGCAACTCGGTGGATGGAGCAATGTGTTTTCCTACTATTTTCTTGAGGTTGGACACATGAAACACATTGTGAATTTTGCTCTCCTCTAGGAGTTCTAGTTCATAAGCCACCTCTCCAACCTTCCTAACTACCTTGTAAGGACCATAGAAGCAAGGTTTTAGTTTTTCCGCTCCTTTTTTCTTGAGGAAAGATTGCCTATAAGGTTGTAGGCGTAAATATATCAAATCTCCTACCTCAAAACTCCTTTCATTCCTGTGGCTGTCTGCATATAGCTTTTGTTGATTCTGTGCTTCCTATAGATTCTCCTTCAGGACCTTGAGAATATCTTCACTGTCTTGTACCTAATCTTTAGCCTTTGGTGTCCTGTTGTCTCCAAAATCCAAATTTGCAAAGTTCAGTGCTTCATAGCCATATAGAGCCTTGAAAGGTGTCATTTTAATAGACATGTGGTGGGTAATATTGTAGCAATACTCTCATAAGTGTAGCCATTTAATCCATGTTCTTTGTTTCCCTGCTACATAGTTTCTCATATACCCCTCAATCCACTTGTTGACAATCTTCGTTTTCCCGTCGCTCTAGGGATGATAACTTGTGCTTGTAGCAAGTTCTGTCCCTACGAATTTGAATAGCTCCTGCCAGAAAGCACTGGTGAATTTACTGTCACGATCACTGACAATGGTTTTGGGTAGCCCATGGAGTCTGAAAACCTCTCTGAAAAATAACTCGGCTACTTGCGATGCTGAATATGTTGGACACA
Organism: Pseudotsuga menziesii; assembly: GCA_001517045.1. Lineage (NCBI taxonomy): Eukaryota > Viridiplantae > Streptophyta > Pinopsida > Pinales > Pinaceae > Pseudotsuga > Pseudotsuga menziesii. Next base: position 92,865 of record LPNX010454276.1, read on the forward strand.
ATGGCTCACTGAGAGGGGGGGGGTGAAACAGTGAGCTTATACTTAATCCAAATTTCAACTTCAATCAAAACTCATATCTTCATTCAGACATTTACTTCATTATCATATTCATCAATAACCTATATCATTAATTATTCATCAAGTTAAACACATTGCACAAGAGACGCAAGATATAATCTTTGCAATCTTTTTGTATTTCAAACGGGCTGCAACTGTGAGACAGTTCAGCACCTACTAAAACAAAAGAGTACCAACTCCTCATCTAGGACCCTGCCTAGTTTTTCTTAGATCCTACTGAGAAAGGGATACAAGACCCTGCTTGTATTTACAAGTACATTTCAGTACAAGACCCTGCTTGTACATATTAACATACATTACAACTCTGTCCCAAAGACATCATCCTATTCCTACATCATTTTATACTGTCTTTACTGTCTCAGCATATCTCCGTCCATATCATCATTCTGATAATTACTGACTGTCATAACCCAAGTAAGCTTACTATTCATGTTTCATGATTCATCATTAAACAGTCCATACATATCATCAGCATTGTCCAGCATAATTTTGTCCATGATTTATGATTTCATCACTACCATACATATCAGCATCATCAAATCTTCATTGTCAACCAGCTGCCCAGTATCATCATCTTGCCTTTATCATTCTGTTCATCAATATTATCAGCATCTCAGCCATCATCTTGTCTTTATTTGATCTTCTAAATCATTATTCTGTCCATGACTTTTCTGCTGCCCTAGATTAGCATCATGTTGTGTCCATCATTACCCTAGCACTTCATACAGCGAATTCTTCCTTACTGCTCCACCGAAATTCCACCACTTACTCCTGCCAGTTTGTCATCAATCTGTTGTCATTTTTTAATCGTCAACTCATCTTTATTTGTCGTGCTCAATATATTGTTTAACCCTGGGTTTCTTTTCAAAAACTGATGTGCTGCAGGGCCCAGTGAGCAAGTAGATTACTTGCTGAGTTGTCTGCTCCTTCTATTGAGTGTACTGCTGTAGCCATTTATTTGAGCAAGTTGCTGCTGTTAATCAGTACTTTGGCTGCCAAATTTCACATGAATCTTCAAAAAACTTCAATGTAGTTTTTCAAAAACTCCCCCTGAGCTTATGCTGCTTCATTGTATGTACATCCTTGCTACTGTCAAAGCAGCCTATGCCATTGTATTTGCAAAGACTTGATGCCTTGTAAACCCATAATTGTCTTCTTCATTTTCTTGCTTTATATGCCATTGTAACCATGATCCACATATCACTTCTTGACAGAAGTTGTCATGCAAATTTTAGCCAAAATATGTCCACTGCCTGGTCATCTATGAGTTTACTGTTTATATTTCTCAAAGACATGTTATTAATTGTCCATAGTCAAGTCAATACCATGCCCATATTACCAACCTCACATCCACAATCAACTAATCATCAAGGATGTCTGCTCAGATATTCAAGCCATCAAATCATTCTTGTTAATCATGTCCATATCTAGTAAATTCATAAAAGGTAATCATGTACCAAACTCCCCCTATCATATCAAAATATTTCATCATATACTCAGATTTAAATTTCAATGCTGCTGGTCAATTTTCTCAGTTTATTAAAGGTCTGATATATGAGTTTGCTGATCATATTTGCTAGCTGCTTCAGCCACTCAATCTTCGACTTCATGCCTTCCTTTGATGCTTGATCTTCATATTTCTTGCTCCCCCTATCATTATGCTGCTGATCAAGCTGGTCATCAACATCTGTTGGTCCATATTTGCTCAAGATGCCACCTGTCATCTCATCATCATGTCTTTTGCTGAGAGTTCATTCCATACTACTGCAGATGTAACACAATTGTTAATGTATTGCAATCTGATCCTAGGACCTGTTACCTCTTGGAGAGTCATTCTCTGCCATTTGAGTCCATTCTCCAATGATGAACTCATGGCATACTCTAAGTCTTTGGAAAACTTCAAGTATGGCTTGCCATATGGCAGCCATCATCTCCTTTTGTGTATCGATCCTTATTTGGATTTAACAAGACATTTTTCGTTACCCATACTTTCTTCTTGACCTCTGTCTTCTCATCATTTGTTCCATCTTTTTCATTGGCTTTGCTTGCCGGGCTGTATGTTAATCTTCTCATGAATTGTCTTCTTGAATTCCCACAAACTTGAGCTTTATGCCCAACACCTCCACAAGTGAAGCACCTCAATGTGTGATAGTTGGAAGCAAGATGCCCAATTTGATCATATGTCCAGCATCTAACCTTGACATTGGGGCTTCCAACACTTCTTCTTCCATGGAGTCTGCAATCCATGGCCTTATGACCAAAGTTAGAACAAGAAAAAACAATAACCATTAAATCCATACCTAGAAACAAGTGGTCTTCTTTCTAACATGGTCCTCCTTGGCAGATCATGATCACTGGATCGTCCTTGCTGAGTTTTAGTATGTTCTTTCTTGCTTTCTTCGACATGCTTAAGACTCTTCAGAATCTCTGCATAACCCCTAGGCTTCTCTTCAGTCTTCTTCTCTGGCATCTTGAAGTCTTCAGTGGTCTCTTCCTTATCATAGCCTAACCCCGTCTTGACAAGTAGTGATCTCTGATAACTAAGGATGTCATCTAGAGTTGAAGAACTCCTTTTAAACTTCAAATTTGTAGCAGCTATCATGTTCATTTCCTCTTTTAGAGAAATGAACTCAAACTCTTTTGCTTGAATCACCTTATTTTGTTCAAGTATCTATCATTTGGCCTCTTCCAATTGACTTTTAAGACTCGCACAGGTCTCATTGGTTTCTTCCAAGTTAGCCACTTCATTTTTCAATCGATCAAGTTCATCTTTCAAAGAACTAACTTCTGCATTCTTTTCCTGAAGTTGACTCATGAGGTTTTGATGAGTTTGCTCAGATTTTTCTAATAGTCTTTGCTGCAACTCATCATTTTCCCTGGATTTCTTCAATTTATCGAAGACCTTTCTTTCAATCTTTGTGAGTGCTTCCTCTGGCACTTCATTCATTGAACAACCTGTTTGTTCATCCATTGTGCCTAGGATTTCCTTCAAGCTGATAAGGCTTTCTGTGAAAGACCCGCTCTGATACCAATTGTTGGACACAATAGCTCACTGAGAGCTAGGGGGGTGAAACAGTGAGCTAATACTTAATCCAAATTTCAACTTCAATCAAAATCTCATATTTTCATTCAGACATTTACTTCATTATCAAATTCATCAATAACCTATATCATTAATCATTCATCAAGTTAAACACATAATCACCAACACATTGCACAAGAGACGCAAGATATAATCTTTGTAATCTTTTTGTATTTCAAACGGCTGCAACCGTGAGGCAATACAACACCTACTGAAACAAAAGAGCACCAACTCCTTATCTAGGACCCTGCCTAGTTTTTCTTAGATCCTACTAAGAAAGGGATACAAGACATTGCTTGTATTTACAGGTACATTTCAGAACAAGACCCTGCTTGTATTTACAGGTACATTTCAGAACAAGACCATGCTTGTACATATTAACATACATTACAACTCTGTCCCAAAGACATCATCCTATTCATACATCATTTCATACTGTCTTTACTGTCTCAGCATATCTCTGCCCATATCATCATTCTGATAATCACTGACTACCATAGCCCAAGCAAGCTTACTGTTCCTGTTTCATCATTAAACAGTCCATACATATCATCAGCATTGTCCATCATAATTATGTCCATGATTTATGATTTCATCACTATCATACACATATCAACATCATCAAATCTTTGTTGTCAACCAACTGCCTAGAATCATCATCTCGCCTTTATCATTCTATTCATCAATATCATCAGCATCTCAACCATCATCTTGTCTTTATTTGATCTTCTAAATCATTATTCTGTCCATGACTTTTCTGCTGCCCTAGATCAGCATCATGCTGTGTCCATCATTACCCTAGCATTTCATACAACGAATTCTTCCTTACTGCTCCACTGAAATTCCACCACTTACTGTTGCCAATTTGTCATCAATCTACTGTCATATTTGAATAGTCAACCATCTTTATTTGTCGGGCTCAATATATTGTTTAACCCTGGGTTTCTTTTCAAAAACTGATGCACCACGTCAATGATTTTGATCAGCAACCAATCTGATTTCTCATTGACCTTATTGACCTATATGTCTGCAAGCCTTCATTCATGTAGCAATTGTTGATCATAAAACACCATGATTTCGAGTGCAGGTCCTCCTGCCCCCCACTAGACTAGATACCACACAACGGATCACAGCGTTCTTCAGCGTGCTACCATCTAACAAGGGCACCAAGAGATCTACTAACCTCGATATCGATCCAGCTCCCAGATTAGTAAAGGTTGGGAGTTCTCGACCCACGAGATCTCAGCGGCAACTCCATACCTCCCTCCGAGAGGCACTCAGGACCCTCCAGACCTCACTGACATCACTCTAGAGGGCGCCCCACACCTACCAGCTCCTATTCGGGGCAGCAGACACTTTTGCATTTCCCTCAGTTTTCCTCGTTCAACCTCGGATGTTAGGAGTACCAAACCTTCCTCGGTCGCTTTGGCTCTCGGATCTTGTCCACCTGAGCTCCTTCGCCCCTGTGCAAGATTACAGTTTTGGAAATGGGGCATGAGCTCTCCCATGCTATAGCCTAGCTCGCCTTGCCCATTTTTACTTCTTTTTATTTCATTGCCTATATTGTATTTCTTTTAAGGGAGATCATTTGATCCTCCCACATGTACAAATATCATTGTAACCAACAGTCTCGTTGACCTACTTTGTGGTCATTAGTGGACATTAATAAAATTATCTTATCTTATCTTATCTCAATTTATACGATCTCATAGCTTAACCACAATAGATATACCTGCTATCTTTAAAAATGATTATCGATGTCTCATTGTTCTGCAATCAATTAGGACTTATATTGATGCATTAAATTAGCCTGCGACTTTTGCGGTCACTATCTGAAGGAGCATACCCTTTCAATTTTAGAACTTCACCAAAACAGGACTCTGCAATTTATCAATCTCAGCATGAAGAAATAAATTGAACATACCTTGAGATTAGAGACACATCCTACGATTTCCGTGAATTAGAACAAGACTAAATTATGTATCCTGTGATCACTGTCACTTCCAAATGATTTGCATATTCATACTCAACTCAGATCTTCCCACTAACTGAGGACGACTCTCTTTCACTCTTCAACTGTTACTGAATCTGTTATACATCTTGATCAGTGTGCAACCCCATCAAAACACACATCTAGAGCTTTGTGATTTTATTTTTCTATGTAGCAAAATCACCCTCCACACATTCTTGTAGTTCACAAGTCCTTATCCTCATCACATGCACATCCATTTGAAACCTATGATGTGCATTACCACTATCCACGTGAAGATCCAGGTTAAGCCACTTAAGATGTATCCACGAAAATCACAACATTGGTTTGACCCTACACAAGTCCAAAGAGACTGCACAAAAAGATGACTGCTAACTGATGCTGATGATCACCGAGGGTTTCCAAGGCATGCGGTGGTATAACCCTTCAAAAATTCGAGACTATTTTCAAAAATTCGAGACCGTTCATTCACTCAGTCCATTCCAAATTTTCAGAGTTGAAAACTCCAAACCTCTGTTGTTGTTTTGGATGAAAAATATAAAACAAACTGCTCTCTCATACCCAAAATTTCCTCAGAGATGATGCTCGAAAATCAGAGAAAAAATAGAAGATAAAAAAAGCTTCACAAGTCTATTGTTGTTGTTGTTGTTGCCTGCGAATTGAGAAAGGAACTACTAAGGCAGCCCTTAAAACCCTTTGAAATTGACTGATCATCCACCTATCGGTTGCCAAAAAAAATAAAAATAAAATGATGCTACAAAAATGTTGTTGACTGCTCCTGCTGCTAATTCACAAATTTCCTCAGACCACGAAAACCACCTCAAAACTCCAAATTTCTATCTTCAAAATGAAATTTCGAAGGGGTATTTATACTGGTTTTCCAAAAAAAAAATGAGTCGACCAACCATCAAAATAAATTAATATTTAATTTGAGCCGACTTGACATTTTTTTATTTTATTAGGAGCCGACTTCACAAAATTCATTTCAAATTTAATTTGGTTTCTTTTGGGCTGGGTCGACCTCATTAAATGTAGATTTGTTTACATTTTAATTTAGGTTTGATTATCTTGTCCTTCATAAATTGTGCTTGCTTGTCGGATCTGATGGTACCCTGATCGAAGATCGATCTTTGAAAAGAATTTGGCACCTCGTAGCTCATCCATTAGTTCATCAATCCTGGGGATGGGATACCTGTTTTTGATGGTCTTCTTGTTGAGTGCTCTGTAATCAATACACATTCGTAATGTGCCATCTTTCTTTTTAACTAAGACCACTAATGATGCAAAGGGACTAGAACTCGGTCAAATATATCCTGGTTCTAGTAATTCCTTGATCGTCTTCTCGATCTCATTCTTGTATCTTTTGGGATGTATGTATGGAGTGGTTATGACTACCTGTATTCCCTCCTCCAACTCAATAATATGCTCAAATCCCCTATCTGGTGGTCTACCTGCTGGAACATCCTGAAATACCTTCTCATGTTTCTGCAATAGTGCCTAAATATCTGTTGGATGTTGGGTGTTGTTCTCTGGAGGTTTTCTAAAAGTGACCAAGCACTCTGCTGACCATTCTATGTCACCCTGTCTGAGTATGACCTCCATTCTCTGTGATGATACTGGTTTGGGGGGATAAGTACTCATGACCCTCAAAACTACCATCCGGTCTCTGGATTTCCATTTCCATTTCCCGGTAATTTGTAGTATATTTTTCTATTGAATAGAGCCATTGGACACCTACTACTACATTTGTATCAGCCACATTCACCACATAAAATGAGTATGTCAAATGGTAGTTTCCTAATGTGACATTCCGTTTAGGAATCCAATAGTTGCACTCCATGTTAGTATTTCCTACTACCGCTACAATGAATCCCTCAAACTTCTCTGCCGAAATACCCTGCTTAGCCACCCATGCTAGATCAATGAAATTGTGGGTTGCTCCCCCATCAATCAACACTCCTACCTTGTGGCCCTGTACTACTCCTCTGACCCTGAGAGTATGAAACCTAGGTACTCCGGATAATGTAGCAATAACTCCCTCAGGTGTATCTCCCTGGAGTGACTCCTCTACTGCCCTCAATTCCTCCGTTGTTTCCTGTTCGGATTCCTCCCCTTCACTGTCTGAATAGACCTCTATAAAGTGGGACTTGGCCTTCCTTGAGCACCTATGGCCTGGAACCCATGGTTCCTAACAAGTAAAGCATAATTTCTTCTGTCTCAAATCTTTCCTTGTGTCGTCATCCAACCAAGTTTTCTTTGGCATTTCCTGTTGAAAAGGTTTTCTGTCTTTATCTCTAGTTGGAAAGTTGGTCTTAAGTGGAAACCTGTTGTTTGAATTTGAATCTTGTAGATCTCTGGCTCTATTGATCGTATCCTATAGGGTGAACGGTTTGTAGGATTTCACCCACCCTCGTAGTAGTTATGTCAAGGCCTTTGAAAACAACATAATTAACCTGTTCTCCGACAAATCTGTCACCATAACAACGACTCTCTGAAACTCTGAGATGAAGGTCTCGACACTACCTGTCTGTGTGAGTTGAGCCAACTCTCTAAAGTGTATCTTCGAGTTTTTCCTATCAAACCGCTCCATGAGATTCTGTGTGAAATCACTATAGGAACTAATGGTGTTGTGACCCAATGTCACTAGCCCGTGGTACCACCACTCATGAGCCTCTTCGTCCAGGTGTAGTGTAGCCAATTTAATGGCAATTGTCTCTATCATGGGGTTGAGTTGGAATTAAATATCCAACTTCTGAACCCATATTCTCACTGAACCTCCGCGAGCCCCATGAAAGTTTAGGATGGTCAATCTACCAAGGTTTTTTGCAACTCATAATTCTGGTTAAACCCTTTGTTGAAATTCCTGGGTCGATTCCTACTTTTCATAATGCAGAAGTCTAAGAAAGACATGGCCGCATGGAACTCATCTCCCAAATCCTTGTATTCCTATAAATAGACTCCAAATGGTTTACTAGATTCTACTAGCATGACTGGTTCTGCTACTGCATTTGCCAGGAAGTGAGGCACAGTAGGTCTGTTGGAAGGTTTGTTATATATATGGGGTGTTTTTTGCATATTAGTGTATGCATGCTTCCCACTACTGCTTGTAGACCCTCTATCTACTAGTGAGAGAGGTATACTGCCATGACTTGGTTATGGTTTCGAAGCCAATCTGTTTATTGCATGCAATACTTCCTTTTTCCCTTTGGCTAGTGTTATCACATATACATTTTTTCAGCCAGGCTTCCATGATGCAACATGTCGACCTATCACTTTCTATTTCGGGCTACTTTTACATGGGGTATCAGCATAGATCTATACAGCTTCATTTAACGTCAAAGCCTTGTTCTTGATGTTTTCCTTGCCAGCACTGAGACCCACGAGTCCATTGAGATGATTTTGGTGATGATCTAGTTCATTTCAGCAGAGCAACAGATCAGGAGTTGGTACACAACCAACAGCTTATCAGTTGGAGATAGGTAAACATGGTGAGATCATGTATATTTCCTTGGTTTGGTTATTGCTCTATGATGTATCTCAGATACCTGTACTTGTCATGTTAGGATGATCACAGTGACCTATGTTATTTTTTCTTTATTGCTCTAACTTTTGTTATGATTAATCAAGGAGTCCAATGTGAAGACTGTTGCCCATGCCATTGTCAAACAAATGTAACCTTTAGTGCTAGGTTGGTTCAATTACATCTCTATCCATCCATCCAGTTCATTCATATTTGCTTCTATCCCATGACTATGACTGATAGAGACTTATGCGATTGAAGACCTTTCCCCATTCTGACTACTTATGTGTGACAGACTCCATGTTGTTATGTGTCTCGAGCTATGAAGTATGTGTCTTGGCCAGTATGGCTAGGTGCACAAGGTTGTGATCCTTAAGTCCTCAAAACAAGTGCTCCACCATAACAGTGTTGTTAAACACTAAAGCATCAGAATGTATAAAAGCTATATCTAAAGGATGCAAGAATATAAAATGTTGAAAAAGGTAGCTAGTGGCCAAGAGATTGAGCACCCATTCCTTGTATAATGTAAGGCTTGGTTTGCCCCCTACAGGGGCATCAGGGAAAGGTGAACTCGTCGAGGCTATGGACTGCTCGTGAGCAGCATGTAGCCTAGTCATTTACTGGAGCCCAGAAGGCTTTCCAGGGCACCTACTCTTGTAGGTTGGCTACCATCTTATGAAATTGCGAGTCATTGGAAGGTTAATGGTCAAAGGATGACCACTCACCCTTTGTATGGTGTTCGGCTCAATGGTCCCCATAGGGCCACGGGGTGAGACTAGTCATTAAAGACTGGGTATTTGTCAGTACTGGAGCCCAGAAGGCATCCAGGGCACCTGCCTCTGAAGGTTGACCTATATTTGCAATAAAGTTGCAAAGGAAAACTTGCTAGAGTCTGAAGGGAAGCATACCCAAATACTTCACCCATCTGTGAGACACCTCCATTCCCTATTGCTATCTGTCATACATCTGTCACTTTGGTAGAGTTTATTAGTTGTCAGTCGAATAGATCACTAAGTCAAAGTCAATCAAAGTCATGTCCCTTGCCTTAACCTAGATCTTCCATCACCACCCATCTATAGCATAATTGGTTACACCTTGTAAGTATGGCATGAGCAAGCAGAATTCTAGAAGACTCTAAGATCTTTCAAAAGTAAAGGTACATTTTATTATTATTATGTTTGGTCACTATGATTATGAATAACTGATTTAAGTTGGGTTCTGATATACACCATTGGAGCATGGCTTACCTTGGAATGTTGCAGGATCATACTAGTACAGTATCTTGCCTTGATTTTGGGTACTTTGACTGGGTCAGCTTAGTTAACCAAGTCAATCACGTTTCCCAAGGCAGTGACTCAAAAATGTAGCATGGTCTGAATTTGTCCGAAACATGCCCAGGACCAATACTGTATTCTCAATTTTCAGGGTTTGGTCCTGGTTCTCCAGAAAAGTGATTATTATCATTTAATTATTGGCTAGATGACCTATTTTTTATTCAGATGGCAGTATATTTGGTTCTCCTAGAGAAGAGCAGCATTCCAGGGCGTATGAGTAGTCACTTATACCATTCTTCTATGTCTCCAGATCATTCAGAGCAGTTTGTTTTCCCCAGTTCTCAACCTAGAGTGAGTTATGATGGATTTATCACTTTTCAGGGATTGTACCTGCAGATAATGAACTAGAAATTCATTGAAAAAATCGATTTGGCCTCCCGAGTCAAGGAAATGGTGTGGAACTTTGACAGACAGTGTTTTTCAGCATCCCGGACAGTCCTTCAGCAGCCTTCAGTCAACATATGTCTAGATTATTTAGTTATGGCTCAGCCAATGAGGAAAATCTTCCCAAGGGGCGCCCCCTCTAATTGGCCATTGATGTATTTCATGATTATATCTTATGATTTGAAGTTGTAAAGTGGCCTAGGGTGAATTGAGCCCCTAAGTGACCTCCCTGAGTGTATTGATGTATCACACATATGTTATATCTTGAGTTTGACTTAGGATAGGCATCCTTGAGCAAAGTGTGCCCCCTTTGGTTGATTCAATCGTTTGATCCATGTGAATAAGTTATGTCTTGATCTCCACCGTTGATGATCTTGTAATTTCAACCGTTGGATGATGAATTTCGTTATGATTTGTGTCTCTCTCAAACTATTTAAGAGAGGTGACCCCCCATTGTAATTCTTGAGCTTTGGCACCGAAATATCAATAAAGAGAGTTTTTGCTTGGGATGATTGGTCTGTGTATCTTGTGGATGTTCTGATTAGATGATTCGCACTGTTGTTCTTCCATACTGAGTTTCATTCGGGATAGATCTTGCACTTTTTTTTCTTTGCCCATTTCATCTGCAAGAGAAGGAGGCGCGCTAGGAGAGAGAGGGCGACTTTGTGGGGAAGCTCACCTTCGTCCCAACTCCAGGGTGTTCGATTCAAGGAGTATTTTTTTCTTTATGATCTTTTACTCTCTTTTCCATTCCGTATTTTGCAAATCCCATTCGTTTCACTGATTGGTTGATGTTTCTCTGATCTAGCAGGTTGAACGGGACGCAAGGGTGATTGACTGGGACATAGCTACACCAAGATCTAGTTCGAAGAAGCAGGATATCATAACAATTTAACAAAAGATTATTCAAAATGACAGCAGTAAGTTTGTAATACTAATGACCATGCCAACTAGTTTAACACTGACAGTTCACCAATATTAAGAGAACATTTAAAGAAGCCAAAAAAACTGTCCCAATTGCACCACTTTAAGGAGACCAAAGGGTCTGAAATCCTATTGTCCTAATTATCAGCAGTGGCAGCAGTATGACAAGGTGCCAGACAGTCCACAAGAAGAGACATCAGGGTGCCTAACCCTTTCAAACTTTGAAATTAAAAAAATGTGGCTAATATGATCAAATAACAATGCATTTAAAAGTTCTCAGTTCTCAATGAAATTTAAAAAATGTGGCTACTATGATGATCCATCATCCATGTTAGAACTTAGACTCTTTTTTTTGAGGAATTAATGCTGTTTTTAACTTTTTTTATTATGTTTTTTTGAGGAATTAATGCTCGTTGTTGTTTCAATTTTCAGCCTATCCGGATTCCGAAATGGCCCAAAAAACAAAAGATCCGGCGTGGGCCCATGCAAATGTTGTTGATGGGGTTATGTATTGCAAGTATTGCAAGAAGTTGATTAAGGGTGGTGGAATTTACAGGCTTAAACAACACTTGGCTG
>LPNX010454282.1:0-33153 GCA_001517045.1 Pseudotsuga menziesii
TAATTACTTGCTTTAAGTAACACTTTTTTTCATCATATTTCATATAGGCTGGCACCCTGAAGACAATGAAAGAAAGATCTTCGTTGCTTGGTACCCAATATTCTTGGCTGCAAATATATATATATATTTTTTAAATTCACTAACCGTGGATATAGAGACGGCTGCAAATATTTTATTTTTTTAAAAATTCACCAACCGTTGATACAGCGACGGTAATCCGTGGATACATCGACGCAGTTCCGTGGATACAGCGACGGAACTCCGTGGATACATCGACGAGGAGCTGTGGATAGAGCGACGGAAAACCGTGGATGAAGCGCCAAAGCTCCATGGATACATCGACGACAAGCCGTGGATACATCGACGTCCAGACAGGGATACATAGACGGTTAGGCGTGGATATAGCGACGGACTACATTGTCGCTCTTGCGACGCAAATTAGGGGTCGTCGCTATTGCGACGAAAAAGTTTCCACGGAACAAAAAACACTTAAACGTGGCAATATCCACGCTTTTCCGTGGATATTTCCACATTTTTCCGTGGAAAAATTGATCACTTGTACTAGTGATCAGCACGGCAAACACATTGAGCTACACATGCACTTCATCAGAAATCTTGTTCATGATCATGTTATTGAAGTACTCTATTGCCCTCTAGATGATCAAGTTGCAGACATCTTCACCAAGTCTCTTACAGAAGAGAAGTTTTCTAAACTTCAGTCTATGTTAGGAGTTCAGGAATGTGTCCTTAAGGGGGCATAGGCTCTAATGCCTCCTTCCTTCTCCTAATAGTTTCACTTTTGTAAATCCTTCAATACTATCCCAAGTTGTTCTTAAGGGAGGATGTTAGGATATTTATACACTTAGGAGTTAGTTAAGATCAACTTGTGTAATATATCTGTTAGGTTAAAGTGTGTTTCTTTAGTATGCATTAGTATGCATTTGTAAATATTCTAATCCTATGGTCATGATATGTTCTAGAAATAGAGTGATCTGATGGTTCAACTTCTCTTAGATCATACCTACCATTGATCCGTGGCTTAACACCTTATTAGTCTATGATCTCTATTTAAAGAGCATAAAGGGTCCTTGGCTATTTGATCAATTATGAGAAGCTCATGTAACTTTCTTTCTTTTGCATAATAAATTGCTCCAAGTAGCTATTTGGCTAGGGCCATGGACTGTTTCCCTCTCAAGGGTTTTAACCATGTGAAAAACATCAGTGTGTTGATCTGTGATCTATTTGTGTGAAGCAGTTGCTCAAGGTGTTCGGTCTTTTGGGAGTACCCTGTGTACCGGAACAATCTCTACACTGGAGTTTTGCTTCGCTAGTGTTCTCTCTCTTCAACACCTCCTCCAAAATGGCGAGGATGGAGTTTTGCTTCGCTGATGTTCTCTCTCTTCAACGCCTCTGTTTTAGTTCTTCTTCCCAACACCGGCTATGGTATCTATCTCAGTGAGCGAGTGCAATAAGAATGACTTTTTTTTTTGTTTTAAAAGAAGCAAGAACTTATATGTGTCTTCCTTTTTTTTGTAAATTCTCTTCCACAATTTTTTTTAAATAACCTTTCCTTAAAAAAAAAAAACCAATATTTTACTCTCCAAGTAAAATGAAAAAACTGAGTCAATAAAAAATCTTTTCTGCACAAATTCCTTTTTAGCCCAAAAGAATAGGAAGCATTAACTTACGGTCAAAATTTTGCTATTCCAAAACCTTGAAAGTCACCTTCTTCAAACAACCGTTCCAACCAGACCAAGCTTCAACCACGTAGACAAAGTGTCCTCAGACACAAAACTTTATTAATGAAGAAGGAAAATAATTACATCACAGAGATGTGAGGGATAAATCCGGAAAGATTACCTCACATGGAAAACTCGATGGATTTAAATATCCAAAGAGTAACAACTAATTTACCATTAATGAAACTAACTTAGGGACACCTCACATAATCACGTGAGTGTGTAGATTCCCTTTTACATTTATTAAACTAAACTTCTAAACATAACATTTTGGATCATAATTCCTAACAACCTTTGGCACCATGCCGAAAGGAATAAGATGTCAAATCACCTCTGTGAAGGAAACACAAGGAAATCGAATCAACCAAATGAAGTCAACAACTATTGAGTGTTCAGTTGCAGGTTAAGGAAAGTACATCCTTCGAGCTTCAAAAAAAGTCCATTACACACCCTCACTACAATGTTTCAACACACAGAAGAACCCAAACCATAAACGACTTCACCTAGTAGTCACAGTATAGTATTTGCAGGTGAAATTCCAAATGTTAAAGGTAGTTATAGGCCTCTCATGGCTGTGAGCTCCCAGCTTGGAAAAACAAAGGAGAAACTCTCGTGGGTTGCATTGCAACTGAGAAGGGTTTGCAAGGTTTTAAGTCAACCATCGAGTGGATGTAACCTATCCACGTGTCCAACCAAATAATTCTCCAAGTGTGTGTTAAAACCTATAGTCAGCACTGCATAAAACAATTTACAAACGATCATTTCAAAACTATATGACCTATGATTTCCAATGATATACATTATTCCAATGATATACTTTATGCCAATGATACATATATATTATGGCTTGGAATTTCACAAAGTATAGTTTTAAACTATAACTTATGATTTGCCATCATTCGATTTCATCTTAGTAGTTTGATTTGTAGGTATCCTACCTTCGGTTATAACTTGAATAATACTGTTATAACTTGAATACTATTGTTACAACTTGGATATTATTGTTACCCTAGAAGATCTCCATGCTTTCAAACAAATCAATAGAAGGTGTAATATTAGAAATAGTAAAAGGGATTATGAGATGGTTATAACATAGCTTATGACTATAGTAAAAAGGAAAATCCTTAAACTTCTCAAAACAAAACCTTTATGATGTTTGTTGAAGGAATCTTCAAGAAACTGAAGACTAAAATGTTGGAGAATCCCGATAAATTTCTAATAACTCATTGTTAAAATCATAATTGAAAAACATAGGTAACTTGAATATTCTTTAAGAGAAGGACTTCTATTAAACCTTGAGGTGAGAATAGCTATAAGAACATAGCAGTTGAAGTAAACTTAAGCCAAAACCATGAGCTCTATGCTCTCTATGGGAATTTATAAATAACCAGTACTATAAACACAAGAAAACTAACCATGTCCTTTAGACTTTTAGAAAATAATATTCATACGATTGAAGGAACTTTGGTAAGTACTTGCTCTTGCAATTTAAAACATTCTTTATGTTTTTGATGGAATGTCATTACGACGTTAGTTATATATACATTTATGGATTTACAACAACGAAAAAGAATTTACAGTACCTCCTTCAAGACAAGCAGCATATTTAACCTTTTCTTAAACTAGCATCTTAACATGCTAGGAAAGTAATTTTCTTGACGTAATTTTAAATAACACCTACTGTATCTTATGCTTACTTGCTAAACCTATAAGGAACCAGTAGTCCAATTGAGTTATCAGAACGCTAAGTAAGCCCCAATCTCAAACAAGAATTCTTACCTACTTGACAAAAGTAAATCATCAGTATATCTAGCAGCAGCTTAATGCAAGTCCTTTTCTAACTCTGATAGAATTAAAGCTGTTAAGTCATTAATAGTACTAACATAGGTGTTTAAGATTACATCCATTAGTTTACAAATTCTTTTAATGAAACAATCCCATGATTTTTTTAAAATTGTTTCATGTTCCGCTAACCATTAGCAGTTACTTAGTTGCGACTTTAGACATTTTATGTCACTTTAAAAAAAATTAGTTTTTTTATGAATTTTTGGGTTATTACATGTGTTATCATAGCACAAGGTTCAAACACTAGGCCTTAATGAAGCTCAACTTGCTTATGTGGAACAGTTTAAATTTAAATAAATATGTTGATGTTGTTTTCTTTGAATGATACACACAGAGAAATTTATTTTTGATTTAATGACAGGTATGGATAGATTGGAAGAATATGCGGATGAGGAATCTCCTTACACTGAATGTGATAATCTTCAAAAAGAACCTATACAAGAAGATATAACCAATAATTCTTTCGAACTACTACAAACAGTTAAAGAATTAAAATCAGAAATGGAATCAGTTAAGAAAGAAAATGAGAGGATTCTGAGAGCTCAAGAGGAGTTGAATCAGATCTTAAAAGAAAGATTTCATACTGAGGGAAAAGGTAAAAGAACTAAGTCTGAAGATATAGGTTATCAACATAAGTATAAAAAGACTAAACAAGTTAAAAATGAAATTAGCTGATCTTCCGAAGTATATGGTGATAAACACAACTCCCATTATACTAGTGACAGTAGTGAAGATAACCACCATACTAGGAAAAGAAAATATAAAACTTATGAAGAAATCTCTAGGGAGTTCAAGAAGATCAAGTCGCCAAAATTTAAAGGAGAAACTGAAAAGGGGGAAGAAGCAGAATCTTGGCTATCCGGGATGAAGAAATACTTCCAAATTTATAACTATTCTAATCAACTGAAGGCCAGGATGGCTATTTATAATCTTACGGGAAAAGCTGATATATGGTGGCAAGACTTAAAAAAAGTGAAAGGTATAAGAGAGAAAAATATAAATTGGAGCACATTCAAGAAATATTTCAAAAAGAATTTTTTATCTGAACAGTACTATGAGGTACAATGAATATGAAAGAACTGAATAGTAAATTTTTAAGTCTACTCAAGTATGCTCCATACATTGTGGACGAGAAACCTAAAGTACAGCGGTTTCTCAGCTGTTTACCTTATCATATAAAGGATAGGATTGAGTATGACAATCCAAAAACTCTAGAAGAAGCCATGAGGAAAACAAATTTCTGTTATGAACAGAATCGTTAAAACGAGAGTATGGCCAACTGGAAGGTCAAAAGGAATAATATATTTGAACAAAAGAAGAAAGAGTTTGTACCTAATCGAAATTCTAAAAATAACAACACCAGAAATTTTCCTAATAAGAATTTCCAAGGGAATAAAAGTAATTCATAGACTAATCAGAATAATCAAAAGACTAAAGAATATGCTAACAACCACAGTAACTACACAAAGAACTTTGAATGAAAAGAACCCATAAAGTCTTGGGAATGCAATGGTCCACATTATGCATCAGTCTACCCCAATTAGAAGAAGACTGTTAGCAACATCCACACAATACAAGAGGAGATGACTGTTGGTGATCTAGCGAGGACAATGCCCAAGATCAATGCATCATTAGAGAATCAACAAGTAGACTATCAAACTTCCATGGTGGAAGTGGAAGGTGAAACCTGAAGGATATTTTCTAGTGGAACCATATTGTATCTTCAAGCAGAGGGAGATCTCGCTTTGGAACCACACCATTGGTCAAGTGAAGGTACAATGGAAGCACCTTAGTCTAGAGGAAGCCACCTGGGAATTGGAAAGTCATATGCGGGATGCATATCCAATTCTATTTCAGGGGAACTCTGAGGACGAGGAATAAATAATGTCGAGGATGATGTTATAATTTAAGGGGGTTTGCATGTCACATGACCCAATTTGAAAAACCAATTTAATGTTATTTGAGGAACATTGTGTTATATTTTATGCTAAGTTTGTAATTGATGACCCAGTGGGGTCAAGAATAATTAATGTAATTCAGAATATTTTATTTATAAATAAATAAATGATGAGACAACAACTTAGGGAAGCTATTAAAAGAGTGTTTACTGGTCAATTGGTGGAGGTGACTGGTTGGAGAGTACACTGACAAGTGGCAGCATCCTGAGACTACTTCCAACTATTGCAGGTGGCAACTTCCCTATATTTGTGGTCATGATTCCCCAAGAAAGTAGAATCAGAGCAGGTGGCTCATTAAATGAAAACTAACCCAGAAGACCTAGGCATCTATATAAAATTTCCCATTGAAGACAACTGAGGCTGCTCATTCTAGAGGTGATCATTCAGGGTGAATGAATTTACTCAAGAAAAATTCAATGGAGGAGCTTAATGAAGTGAGTTTGGGGGGTTAACTGCTGAGATTGAACTTATTATGGCTTTTAGGCTAAATTTCATACTACTATGAGTAGATTTTAATTACTGAGGTAATTGCACGAGTTAGGTGACAAAGGTCTTAAATTTATATTCTCCACCCAGTTCTCTTCCAAGAAGACCAAGAACAAGCTCGAGGGTCTTAAGGAAGCGATGTCTAAGCGTTCTCCAGGAGATTGGTTGGGAGGAACAGCTTCATTAAGCTGTGGTCGTCTTAATCATTGACATGTTCTACTTGTCTTTATGTTATTTTTATTTATCGTCCTCAGTAAAATGTTTATGCATGTTAGTATTTAATTAGGGTTTATGAAGAAAGGGGCAACTGTGTAATGGTAGACATGGTAAATTTCAGTTTATGTTAGAAATAGTAATGAATATGCAAAATGAGAAACAAATAGAATTAAAATTTGCATACTGTATTTTTCCACACCTCACTCAGGTAGTACTCTAGTATAAATGGGTGTTTAGGTGAATATGATGATTCTTTTCACTTGAATGAACACTGTAACTAGATTTTACTTTAGTTTGCTTATGATTTATACTATAAAGAAGTAGTAAATATTGTCTGCATTTATTTACTATAGTTATAAATTAAAATATAGGTATGTAAAAACAATAGTAATCATATTATTTATAGAACTAATTCTAATATAAGTAATCACAATACATAAAAACTTACAGTTTAGTAAATAAGTATAAGTATAGTAGATTGACCATTATCTAGGGTTAGGTTAAGATATTTATACTATCAAAACATTTTTATAACAATTGAGTTCCAGACACTATGTATCTCTGTCTAAGACATAAGGATTCTACTATAATCTATTTAGAACCACGGAAGTTATAGAAAGATATATATATATCCTATTTACAAGTATGCAGTAATAAACCCTAATCCTCTTTAGCTAAGATTTTTAAACAAACTGTAAAAATCATTAAAGAAATCATTAAATAAAGATAACTAAGAATTAATAATACGATTATCAAACTGTAGGGTTTATTTATTAATTAACCCTTTTTAGTAAAAAACATAGTAAAATATTACTCTTAAACATAGTAAAATGTTCCATAAACTTTGCACTAGAATCCTTATAATACAGGATAATAATTAAAATATTATTTAAACAATTTATAGAATAAAATCAAATAATAAAGAATGGCTTACAGCCTTTGAAACTGAAGGTTGCGGCTCAGGTCTGTAAACAAATTGAATTTCACAATATATATATATATAAATCAAACAGTAACCATTTTTTTATTTACTGACAGGAGAGAAATTGTGTTCCCATTTACATTCCTGACTGTTTCACAGTCTTTGTTCACCCATCAAAATCTATTATAAAAACTAAAACTTATCTAGATAAAGGTCGATAACCCACTGAGTTAGAGCTGGGCTCTATTCTTTTTTAAAATAAAATAAATTACATTGTTTAGGCCGTAAGGCTAAAAACACCAAGTAAAAACCAATTAAATCACGTCTTCCAGAGCCTTCTTCACCCTGCACGAATTACCCTATAAGGGTTTCTAAAAACTGTACAAATAGAAAAAAAGATGGAAACTTAAGATAATAGAGAACCGATACTATGTCATTATAACCATAAGAACCAACTTCCAACTACCACAACGTCACACAGGAAGAAACCCTTGATGGAACTGGGGCTTACCAGTTGGATGCTCGTGTAAAGACTGAAGAGTGAGCTCATTTTCACCTACAACATTGGATCCGGAAGCAAGAACCTGCAAGTTTCAACCAAATCATTTTTCTAATACTTGTTTGCATAAAAATTTTGTAAAACCCTTGTAAGAAAAATATATGAACAACTGATTTTAGGGTAAGTGTTTACCTGTTAAAAATTGGAGTCTAAATTGAGAAGAGATGGCCACACCAGGTCACGTTTGGCACCATGCCAAAAGGAAGAAGACATGAAATCACCTCTGCAAAGGAAACACAAGGAAATTGACTCAACGAAATGAAGGTAGCAACTATTGAGTGTTCAGTTGCAGGTTAAGGCAAGTACAACCTTCGAGCTTCAAAGAAAATTCATTACACACCCTCGCTCCAATTTTTCAACACACAGAAGAACCCAAACCATAAATGAATTCACCCAGTAGTCACAACATAGTATTTGCAGGTGAAATGTCAAATGTTAAAGGTGGTTATAGGCCTCTCATGGCTGCGAGCTCCCAGCTCGGCCAACAAAGGAGAAACTCTCGGGGGTTGCATTGCAACTGATTAGAGTTTGCAAGGTTTTAAGTCAACCATCTAGTGGATGTAGCCTATCCACGTGTCCAACCAAATAATTCTCCAAGTGTGGGTTAAAACCTATAGTCAGCGCTGCATAAAACAATTTACAAATGATCATTTCAAAACTATACGACCTATGATTGCCAATGATATACATTATGCCAATGATATACTTTATGCCAATGATATATATATATATATATATATATATTATGCCTTGTAATTTCACAAATTATAGGTTTAAACTATAACTTATGATTTGACATCATTCGATTTCATCTTACTAGTTTGATTTGTAGGTATCCTACCCTAGGTTATAACTTGAATAATATTGTTATAACTTAAATACTATTGTTACAACTTGGATACTATTGTTACCCTAGAAGATCTCCATGCTTTCAAAATGGTGTAATATTAGAAATAGTAAAAGGGATTATGAGATGGTTATAACATAGCTTATGACTATACTAAAAAGGAAAATCCTTAAACATCTCAAGACAAAACCTTTATGCTATTTGTTGAAGGAGTCTTTGAGAAACTGAAGACTAAAATGTTGGAGAATCTCGATAAATTTCTAATAACTCATTCTTAAAATCATAATTGAAAAACATAGGTAACTTGAACATTCTTTAAGAGAAGGACTTCTATTAAATCTTGAGGTGAGAATAGCTGCAAGAGCACTAAGCAGTTGAAGTAAACTTAAGCCAAAACCATGAGCTCTATGCTCTCTATGGGAATTTATAAATAACCAGTACTGTAAACACAATAAAACTAACCATGTCCTTTAGACTTTTATAAAATAATCTTCATACGATTAAAGGAACTTTGGTAATTACTTGCTCTTGCAATTTAAAACATTGTTTATGTTTTTGATGGAAAGTCATTATGGCGTTAGTTATATATAAATTTATGGATTTATAACAACGAAAAAGAATTTACATTACCTCCTTGAAGACAAGCAATATATTTAACCTTTTCTTAAACTAGCATCTTAACATGCTAGGAAAGTAATTTTTTCGACGTAATTTTAAATAACACCTACTGGATCTTACGCTTACCTGCTAAACCTATAAGGAACCAACAGTCCAATTGAGTTAGCAGAACGCTAAGTAAGCCCCAATCTCAAACATGAATTCTTACCTACTTGAAAAAAGTAAATCATCAGTATATCTAGCAGCAGCTTAATGCAAGTCCTTTTCTAACTCTAACAGAATTAAAGCTGTTAAGTCATTAATAGTACCAACACATGTGTTTAAGATTACATCCATTAGTTTACACATTCTTTTAATGAAACAATCACATGATCTTTTTTAAACCGTTTCATGTTCTGTTTACCATTAGCAGTTACTTAGCTGGGACTTTAGACATTTTATGTCACTTTAAAAAAAAAAATTATGATTTTTTAGGTTATTACAAACTAAGTAGTAAATTTTTAAGTTTATTACGGTACATACCTTATATAATCGATGAAAATCCTAATATACAAAGGTTTCTGAGTTGTTTACCTTTTAGCTTCAAGGACATAATTGAATACGACAATCCAAAAACGCTCGAGGAAGCAACGAGGAAGGATAATTTCTGTTATGAGTAAAGAAAAAATAAAAGAGAAGGTGTACCTAACTAGAAGATTAAAAGAACAAAGAATTTTGAACAAAGAATAAAATTCTTTAAGTTCAACAAAAATTTCAGAAATAATTCCCGAAATTATTCTAAGAATACTTATCAGGGGACAGACTCTAGATGTAATACACGATAGAATTTTACAGCAGCAAAGAATAGAACATACCTAACAATCAGGTTAAAAATAATGAATAAAGAGAACCTATGAAATATTGGGAATGTCAGGGACCTCATTATGCAAAGGTCTTTCCAAACAGGAAGAGGAATTTCATCAATGTGCATACAATACAGGAAGAAGCAACTGTTGGTGATGTAGAAAATGAGATGCCCAATATTAATGCATATTTGGAGAATAGACAAGCTCATCACCAAACACATATGGTTGAAATAGAAGGTATGATAAAGAAGACACCCATTTCTATTTTAATAAACCCAGGTGCTAGTTTAAGATATGTGTCACCTACTATAGTAGAAAGTTGCAGATTGGGTTTGGAAAAGTTTGAAAAATATTGGTTGGTTCAGTTAGCTACATGAACCAAGAGAAAGGTAGTTAGTTATGTTGAAGATTGTGAAATGTTTATCAGTCAATTCAAAACTCAAGTGAAATTAAATGTATTACCTCTAGGATCATATGATGTTTTAATAGGTATGCACTGGCTAGAAAAACACATAGTAGTTTTAAATTGCTTCGAGAAAACATTTACATGTTTAGATGAAAAATGAGAAACAATTATAGTAAAATTAATATCTAAAAAAAAATTTGTTAGACAAACTTCATCTTTACACATGAAAAAGTACATACGGAAAGGTTGCAAAATTTTTGTTGTACATGTAATGAATGATGAACACATGAATGAAGAAGATAAATTAAAATTCGATGATATACCAAGGTTAAAATAATTTTCAGATATATTTGTAATATCCCGAATTTTGGACCTAACACTTATAGGCATGTGCCTATTGACTATGATGATTAGGCTTGATGTTTTATTTTATATTGGGTCAAAGACCCCACTGCATATGAACATGATGATTTATTTTATATATTGGGCGTAAGTCAATTATTGATGATATATGTATATGCTTGTTTGTGTTGGGCATGGACCCTAAAGCACATGATTGATGAGATGTTTTGTGTTGAGCAAGGACCTCTAGAACACTTGAGTTATTAATGAATTGTGTTGAGCGAGAAGCTCTGTAGCATATGAGTACTTACCTTTGTTTTGGACGAGAAGCTCTGGAATGTTGATGTATTTGTAACTTCGGAATGTATTCACCCATATATCTTATGTATTGTGCCCTGATGTTTATTCTGGGATGTGTCTGTAATGTACTTGAGTCATGTCATGCCCCGATTTTCCTATTGGTAGGTTCTATAATGTAAACAAGTCATGTTAAGTCATTGTGGGTAACCCTCTTATTGATCAAGGGTTAAAGTCCCCGCAGTTCTGGGGCACTAGGGTTATTAGACTCTCCTACAGAAGTCGGCCCTAGTAGGGTTTTTTCAAGTCGAGAATTAGTATAAATAGAGATTGAGTCTCTTTATTTATCATACACTCACTCACACTTAGTTGTAGTGCATAGCTGAGGAAGAAGAAGACACTGGGGCTAGGAAGAAAGAGGTTACTATTGTCAGGAGATCATCTTACTATTTTGGGTTTTAATTTTGGTGTTGATTTATCTTTGAGGAAGTTGCGGGGTTTTCTCCATTTATGGTTTCCTCGAGGAAAAAAACTGTGTTCATTTTCTCTTGTTTTTGATTGATCTGCTTGTTATTCTCTTAGTTAAAGATCCTAATATAATGCTAGCTTAATGTTAAAAATCTAACATGGTATCAGAGCAAACCTGAGAAGAAGACACTGTGCAGTTGCAGGAACTAGGGCTTCCTAATTTCTTGATCTCTCTCCACATATTTTCATCAAAATAAGGTTGGACTAACTCTGCTCCCTAGGGCGCATCTTTCTATCGAAGCAGAATCCAATTCTAAGCTTTTTCAGTTTTGGACCCGAAACTGCTGCCGAAAATTAGGGCTTTCCACAAAAGTGGAATTTTTCAGTGAGCCTAGGCATGTATTTATCTCCTCCTCAAAATGAAAGTTTAGATATCAATATCAAATAATTTGGTTGGGAAGAACTCCAAAAAATCCAAACCCTAATCCGCTCATGAACCAGCATCGCATAATTTCAGCTCCAATTCCAGATCCGACATCTTGAATTGGTAAGATCTAAATATTTTGTATTCCCATTTAAGGTTCTCAGTTAAGATGTCTCATCATACCAAGATTGATGAAAATCTTGAGGGATCTGATAACTTCCAAGCATGGAAGTATAGGATCTCCCTGGTCTTGGAAGAAAATGAGTTGGACTCCTATATCAATGAGGAGGTTCCAGTTCCAGAGGGAGATGAGGGTAAGGCCTTACACAAGAAGAAGTTGGTAATGGCAAAGAGGATTATTACTGTTAGATTTTTATCATTCAAGCTAGCATTATGATCTTAGGATCTTTAACTGAGAGAATAACATGCACAACAATAAAAACACAAGAGATAAGAGACACAAAGAATTTTTCTCGGGGAAACCATAAAGGAGAAAACCCCGCAACTTCCTCAGACTCTAGAATCAGCACCAAAGGTAAAACCCAAAAACATAAAGATGATCTCCTGATAGCAGTAGTCTCTCTTTCTAATCCAGCAACTTCTCCTCTGACTCATGCGCCCCAATGAGTGAGTGTGTGTGTGTGATAAATAGAGAGGCTCACTCTCTATTTATATTCTTTCGTTCACTTGAAATCCACTCCAACATGTCGGCCTCACTTAACAATTACTTACTAGAGCCAACATCTCTAGGAGTGTCTAATAACCCTAGTGCCCCATAACTTGTGGGGAATTTGCCTCCTTGGACCAACAAGGAGGTTTATCCTTAACACAATGGTGGGGACTATTGCCCCGACTTACAATGACTCACCTAGGGTCAACTTCTCTAGGATATTCTAACAACCCTAGGTCCCCACAACTGCGGGGACTTTAACCCTTGACAAAAAGGACGGTTACCCACAATGACTTGACATGAATTGTTTACATTATAGAAACTTCCTGCAATAAACTTCGGGGTATGACATGACTCAAATACATTACAGACACATCCCAGAATAAACATCGGGGTACAATACATAAGATATACAGATGAATACATTCCAAAGTTACAATTACATCAACACTCCCTCCTAACTAGGAAGGCATTCTCTCGACACAATTTATTAGTACAAGTCCTCTTCTCTGTATCATTTGGATCATCATTGAGTTCTATTCATCGTCATCTTCAAGTCATCTTCATCTGGATCTAGATCATCATCACTGGATCTATATCATCACTGGATCTGGATCATCATCACTGGATCTAGATCATCACTCGATCTGGATCATCATCCGTGGATCTGGATCATCACTCAATCTGGATCATCATCACTGGATCTGGATCATCACTTGATCTGGATCACCATCACTAGATTTGGATCATCACTCGATCTGGATCATCACTGCTGGATCATCACTATTGGATCATCATCACGGGTGCTATCTAATGATTCTTCTCATCACAGGAAATTCTACAGAGCCAGCCCTTTTTCATGTTGGATGTACATCTATAGAGCCAGTCCTTTTTCATACTGGATGTATCATCACAGAGCTAGTCCTTTTTCATACTAGACGTGGCACCTACACAGAGCCATTCTTTTTTCATACTAGATGAGTCTTCATAGAGCTAGTCCTTTTTCATACTAGATGTGGGATCTACATAGAGCTAGTCCTTTTTCATACTAGATGAGTCTTTACAGAGCTAGTCCTTTTTCATACTAGATGTGGGATCTACATAGAGCTAGTCCTTTTTCATACTAGATGAGTCTTCACAGAGCTATTCCTTTTTCATACTAGATGTGGGATCTACACAAAGCTAATCCTTTTTCATACTAGATTTGTCTTCACAGAGCCAACCCTTATATATGATCAAGTGGGAACCAATCCCTCAATCACATCAAAATGGCCATGCACTCACATCTGATCATGCACGACTACATCTTACAGTTGTATCAGAAAGGCCCTCAGTCCTAGACCAAGTATTCCTGGTAACTGACCAGGCACCTCCATTCCAAGAATGGGAAGAGCCCTTATATCTGATCATGTAGGAACCAATCATACAGTCACATCAAAATGGCTCAGCACTCATATCTGACATGGAAGGAACCAATCCTCTCACCATGATAGAATGGTTCATCCCTTACATCTAACCTACTCATTAGAATGGCTCTCAGTCCTAGACTGAGTATTCCTGGTAACTGACTAGGTTCCTCCATTCCAAGAATGGCATTCAGCACTTATATTTGATCATGTAGGAACTAATCCTATAGTCACATCAGAATGGCTCAACACTCACATCTGTCATGGAAGGAACCAAATCCTCTCACCATGACAGAATGGCTCAGCCCTTGCATCTGACCATGGAAGGAACCTAATCCTCTCCCCATGTCAGAATGGCTCTAGGTCTCATCACTTCCCTTTGGAGGGAACCTTGATCTGGAGAACACCAAGCTTCTCGCTGAAGTACTCAAACTTCACTCTGGCCAATGGCTTCATTAACACATTAGCTATATGTTCTTCCATTGCAACATATTGGAGCTTCACTGCTCCTCTCTACACCATATCCCTGATATAGTGATATTTGATATCATACTGAAGTAGCACCTCGAATTTCTCTTCTTATCAATGACACTTCCTGTCCAATACGAATCCACATAACCTTCCAGTTTAATCTTTTGATTCGTATCATACTTGCAAACATCAAGTGAACATGTCTCAATGTGTTCACAACAAAGCAAGTATTTGGTCTCGTATCCGTCAGATACATCAATGAAAAAATCATCTGATGATACATCGTGGCATCAACCGACTCTAATGAAGCAACACTTAATAGCTTTAGGTTTGATGCCATAGGTGTGGTCATGCTGTCCATGATCCTGAACCTATTCAGGATCTCTATTGCATACTTCCCTTGTCCACACCTCCATGCCTAGAAAATAGTGCATCGACACATAACAGGAGCATCAGTGGTCTTCCACCTTCAACCTTGAAGCAAAGGTTGGAATCCACTTTACTCTCAATAAATCCTGGAGTCATCAGTAATCTTTCCATCTTGTCATTCCATGTCGAACCTTAGGATCTTCTGCAGTCACTCCCTCTGAAGCATCATACTCCCTCTGTCTTCCATACTCTATGGACTGAAAGATTCTATACTGGAGTGACAAGTAGCTTCCTCTGCTACTAATATTCTATGTATCCATCTAGGATCAATGGATACCAAGATCCTCTATCTTGAACTTTTTCAAAAGTTCTTCTTGCACCCATCTATGAGCTTGTCATCCTCTATCAACCTTGTAGCATAGGTTCATATCTTCATCAATCCCATCATGTATGTGTTATCCCATGGGTGTCTTCTGAACTTGTGCAGGGACTTCTTTCATTTGCACACATGATTCTTCCTGTCATGTGTCTCAACTCCGACTGGCTGCAAATGTCTTTTTGTAGTCTATGCCTTCTTTTCGTGAGAAGCCTCGTGCTACGAATCTTTCCTTGTATCCCACGATGTTTCCATCTATTGCATGATGGAACTATGAACTTTGCTTCATGTATCGATACTGCATCTTAGACATCATTCTTCTTGAACTAGTCTTCCCTTTCTTCTTGGTTACTTCTTCATGGCTGGAAGGTTCTGCATCAATGATGTCGCTGCATCCATCTTATTATTCTTCATCTTGAATTATCATTACTTGTTCTTCGAAACAAGTCTCATCCTTCTTTGCTTGTAGGAGATTATGTATGCGATCTTTCCTGTAGTGAGAATTTCTCCTCACTACAGGGGTAAAAATGACTCCCTTGTGCCTATAGGGCACAAGGGTAGGTTTCTACCCTTAGAAAACAGTAAAAAACAAAATGTAAAATGGTAAAAACAAAGCTGTGAATTAAAACTAAGCTAAGCTACACTAAAACAAGTAAATGGCAGCTATTGTATACTACATCTAAGAGAAAATCAGAAAGAAATATGGAGATGCAGCCCTTCTAAACCCCTCTACACACAGTGGGTTAGGGTTTCGCCTCCAAAACTTGCAAAATAAGCCTATACTACTATGAAGCAACCTGCAAACAAAGTTAATGGAAAACCTGCAAATGAAGATATTGGTTAGAAAACAAAACAAGTAAATAAACATGCATGAAAAGAAGTTGTACCTCACTTGGGTGGAAATGGGCCACCATGCCCTAGCTCATGGGAGCACCTATCTCTCTTGGTTGGGGAGCAATGGCTTAGAGAAATGGAGATGCAAGAGGGGGAGAGTGGGTGGTTTGAGAGCAAGAGGTCTCAAAGCATCCATGGGCAGCATAACAATATGCAAATGAGGAGTGTTTTGAGAGTGACCCCCCACCCTCCTTATATAATTTTTCCAAGGGGTTTTAGGGTTTTAAGCCCTTGGTCAAGGATTTAGCCCCTTTTTTGGGCCTTTATCCCCTTTCACCCTAATTTTAGCCCCTTTTTGAGGGATTTAGCTCCTGGGGGTCTATTTTGGGCTCTTTTTTGGGGTTTTTAGCCCTTTTCTTCATCTTTGGGCTCTTTTGGAGGTGTGGGGGTCAAATGGAAGGTCATGGAAGGTCTTATGGAGTGAAATGAGTGTTGTGAGGTGGTTTCTTTGGTTGGTGTAGGCCATTAAGAGCTGTGTGGGGGATTTTTTGGGTTAACAGATTACCCCCTGATGTGTGAGGGCAGGAGCTCAACATATGGCCGGCGGACATCATAGGATTTGCTATCAAGAGGTGGTGCTTTCAGGGCTGGGGCATGGTGGCTTTTGGTTTTGTATTAATTTGGTTCCCATCAATGGGTGAGATACAATAAATGTGTGACATATCTATGAACGAGGTGGGAATTCCCATGCTCGTGACAATGTCAAAAGAATCATTTGATCTATGCTCTAAAATACAAGAGTCTATCATATACAATTGATGTTACAATGTTGGTTTCCTCTCATGTGAGGATGAATACTATATCGATCTAGTACATTGGACCCATGGAATGCTACATCTTCATGACTGATGGTTTGCTGGATCTAGAATGGTACATAGCTGTATGGACTCGCTGGTTGAGAGTCTGAGTCTTTGTGGTACAAGTATGTTGTATCAATAATAAAGGTATACTGAAGCACTACTGGGGCTTCTGATCACTGTCTCCAATGCAACCTGGAAATCACAAGGGACATAACATGTTTAGGTCCCTCGAGTGGACTCACCAATGTGCTAGAGTCGGGTGACATTCGGGGTCTTCAACCGAGTACTACGTGGAACAAACCCTGTACGAATCTCAACGGTGTGATGATGGAGTTGAATTCAAGCACGTGAGAAACAACCATCCTGAGAGACACTAAGGACTCCTCTCAAGTGGTCCAAGGAACTCATCAATGATGTTAATGAAACCAAGGTACAGGGACCTCTGGGTTTATCCTCTGGAATATGTGTGTTGGCGTCGATAGAGGGAGACCTGCCCCTTGTCAAGGAGATGATGTTTCCTTGACCAAGGGCATGAGGGATAACCGAAAGATGTGAATCAATCTACAGACTGACTCAATGAATTAGGGGGGAGGGGAGGGAAGGGAAAAAACTGAACAGGGGAAGGGGGGGAGTGGGAGACTCAAAATTCCTTTGTTCAGAGTATAACGACATGGCGGACCAGGAAGAGCTACCATATTATACGAGGGAAATCCAACATGCAAGGATGTTTAGAGTTTCCTAGCCTAGTAGACCTAAGCCACCTATCTACTTGACCTTAATGAAGAAGTGTCATTAAGTCTAGGGATCATGGTACATGATGCCCAAAGACAATGTTAACAAGTGTTATAATAATATGTATTTTATACATAGTATGTATAAAGAATTAATTATGATTAAATATATAATTAAATAAAAGAAAGAAAAGACGCTCCATCAATTATTATTTATTATTAAAGGATTAATAAATAGTATAATACCTATGAAAGTTTAACTAGGAACTAGTTAAAAGTTCATAGGTTAAGTATTGAAAATTACCCTAGTAATTAAAAAGGGTTAAATCAAGAAATCAAGGATTTCTTGATTTAACTGTCCCTTTGACCGAAAATTCTATCTATAAAGACTC
Source organism: Pseudotsuga menziesii (assembly GCA_001517045.1). Lineage (NCBI taxonomy): Eukaryota > Viridiplantae > Streptophyta > Pinopsida > Pinales > Pinaceae > Pseudotsuga > Pseudotsuga menziesii. The sequence goes on from LPNX010454282.1 coordinate 18,082, forward strand.
AAGCCAAGCAAAGGATTGGGGGTTCTGATTTTATCCAGGGATGATTTTAACGAACCATACTTATTTAAAAGTGTATAAATGTTGGTGAATCTTACCAATTCTTAAAACACCAAATATAAAATGGTTGGCGATATTTTTCAAAAACTATTTTAATTTCCAAGCATTTTATATCGCTTATATAATAATTTGACGATTTTTAGGGTGAAAAAATTTTACCCCATCAAAATTGGGAGAAACAAGGCTTCAAAAATTGCAAAATGGCGAATCTTTTTTTCGAGAAAACCCCCTAAAAATAGCCCATGGGATAAATTTTGCCCCTAAAATTATCCCTAATTTTATCTTTGGAGAATTATTATTCTGCATGTTTTTTCTCTCAAGTGTTTTCCTGGAGAACTTTCTCCTGCAAGGAAAAGAGGATTCGTTTAGAAATGAATAACAGTTAGGAAATCCTACCTTAGGAGCTCTAATCTACTTGCATGCTGGATTCCAGCTCGGGGGAATCCAGATTAAAACCAGGAACGGTTCCAGGTCATGGTTGGATGGAACGTGGTAGTTCCCAAGTGATTTGGTCATCAAACAGAGGTTAGATCTACATTGAATTGTTAATGCTGGTTATTTGAGTGTGAAGGTTTTATCCATTATCAGAGCTTCAAGTTCAGGTATGAAACCCTTGACTACCTATTCTATTTTTCCTAGAATAACTATTGTTTGTACTAGGTGGGTGATTTCACTTCATATACTAACCTTGTTGTTCTGATTCTCTGGTTAATAATCTGTTAGGGTCTGTATTCTAAAAATGCTAACCCTAGGCTGTAAGTTTTAATATATGTTATATATTACAGGGTTTGTACCCTTAAGATTGTTTTTGTATTATTCCAAGTATATAGTTTAGGTTTACAATAAGTAGTTTTTGCTATCAGTAGTGTAATTATTTATTCCCTGGGTTTTAGTACTCTGCTGACATATTGCATTTGTCAGCAGAGGCTTGTTTCAAATTTTAATTAAAACTAGTTCAGCAGTAAAGTAAACTAGAATGCTAAATTAGACTATGTAGTAACAGAAATAGATTATAAATTAAATCCACTAAGAATAGATTATATCTAAAACAAAGGTAATCAAATCATTAAGGACCTTTAAAGGTTTGTATCCATATTACAATTTTATATTAAAAATACTCCACATAACTGAAACAACATTATAAATAATCAGAGGAGGCATTTTGACCATCCATGTGGTCATTTACCATTCTTTTATCATAATTCATACCAAAAGAATCCACAGTTCTAGCTTTTCCATCTATACATAACCATAAACAAAATTACATAACTCATCAAAAAATTACCATAAACGAATTAAAAACAATACATCCGATATAAACATCATAACCTATTAAATAGCATAAAAATCATATTATAAATCAATGTATCGCAAATAGGAACAGGAATCGAATCCTGTGGGCATGCAAGCCCAGTTTGCTTTTATTCATTAAAATACCATTCATTACTTTACATAATCCAAACAAGAGTCGAACCCTATGGGGTTAATTTGCATATATGTTCAGGCCATGCTATACATAATATGTATGCGAGCAACAATCTTTTAAACCACTACCACAATGTTAGGCAAACTACGATTTAGCTACAGCACGCTCTCGGCCAACATATAAATGCACATAGTCCATTTACAGGATAAATACAACAACGAATTCCATCGAGGGCCTTTAAACCCCGGCCTCTACAAAACCAATGAATTCATAGTAATTACAATAACCCACAGATGCTACGCCCATCACTCACATAATTTAAGGCCATGCCAAACTATAACTACACAGTATGGTTTACTTACAAAAATACCCTTTTAACAAATCAACCATTAAACTATATAATACAGGATAAGAAAGAAATGAATTAACAGTAATACTATTGCAGCCACAATGGGAAGACTCAAGCCATTCACGGCTTGGCCTCTCAACCACCCACGATGTTCCCATATTGTAGCCATTAAAATATACATAACACACAGACCTCAAACGAAGGCGAATTCCTGTGACCAAACCAAACTAATAAACCATAACATAGCACATACATTTACAAACACAGTAAGCAAAATGACATGAGTCCATTATTAAATACACAGAGTATAAACATCATACACCGTATGGTAAAGCAGTGTCTCCACACAGTCGCTTACAAATCCAAAAATGAAGTGTATGGGCATGTCAATGGGCTATGGCACCATTGCAAGCAATGGTGCAGCCGATGGATCAAAGGCCCAAACCAGTAAATCATTACAAACCCAAACTTTATTCCCAGATTCAAAGGGAGTGCGATTTCACTCCATGGACGAAGCCATTAAAACATTGCTCAAAATCCAAGTCTGTAATCATATGCCCGAAGGTGAATTTTAAAAACCCCACATCAAAACCCACAGCATAAAACCCCATTCAAGCAACAAATTTATGTGCAGTCTGCCCAAGAGGGCCAAGAGGTAGCAAGTAGAGACTTTCTCACAGGCTTACCATGGCCACAATTGCAAGCACTTGGAGCCAACAGAGTTGAAGCCATGCTGCTCCTCATTATCTTTTGGAACCTGCAAACACAAGCAAAACTTGGGATGAGAAGTATGGACACGTTAACAAACAATAAACCAATCAATGTGCAGGAGTATAAACCCAACTAAGCATACCTCACGGTATGTGGGTCGCCTCCATGTCCTTCCCCCTGCACATAGCCAAAACGCATAAAACCCAAATGACAAACATAATGCACAACCATCATGAGCCAAGCCTAAGGGAAGGTTGTCATGCTTTTCTAATGACATTAAATGCACCAGCTGGTGGCCATTAACACCATACAAAACCCACTCTCCATAGTTTAGGTTTCATTGCATTTCTATGTAAGTCGACTTCCCACATAAAGGCTTAAACCCTGCTATCATATGGTTTCTACCATATGTTATAGTTTTGCCACCCTATTTCCTATCACCATATAAATGATACACCACTTATGTTACAATCAAGGCTTAATGTATTACTTTAATAAGGCTTAAGCATATAGTCCATGTATGTCCTGCGTTGGACTTAAGAAAACTATAAGACTTATGTATTTAATATAAGTTTTGTACCATAGGTTTAAAACTTGTTAACATATAAACCCTAGGATTTAACAAATAAAATTAATACAATATAATTAAGCCCTCAGCCTTTTCTTAGTGAACATGGCATATGGAATATGCCATGTTAATTACTTTAACCCTTATAAATCAATGGTTTGGTTTTAAAGGCCATGTACTTAACCTGCATAATTGAAAACATACGAAGTGTTAATAATTATTATTAGACTAAAACATAAACCGTAATTAATGCCAAAATAATGAAACAAAGAGTTCAAAGACCCAAAGTAAGTATAAGTACAGAACAAGAGATTTAGTAGTAATAGTGAAATTGACAAGAATAGTAACTATACATGTTATAATTTAGAGTCGATAAAAGAACCAAAGTCAACCAACAATATGATCTTTAAGGTCACATCTTTCCGTACGCTTTGAACAAGTTTCCGTTGCAAGCATGAACTGCATGTGAATAGGAAAGGTGCCTTAGTCTAGAGAACTAAGTAAGCCTACGTAACAAAGTAATACTTTACCTCTCAAACCTTCATGGGAGAACAAGTCTCACCACTTTGCCCACTTTGTTTCCACAAACAAAGTTAAGTTAGGACACCATAATTAACAAGTGCGACAATGCAAAAAGGACGAAGCACATAAATCCAATGATGACACATAAGCGACAAAAGTGTAAAAATAATAATAAGTAGTAAACACCAGTACAACATCATAAGTAAAATACATTAAAAATAACAACAGAACGTAAGAACAGCTTACAACAAAACAAAGGTACATAAAGTGTACGATAGAGTTCCGTAAGTAAATAATGTTTAGTGTAGGCATTTTTTACTAGCCTACAAAAAAAAAGGTTCGATTTTTTACTAGCCCAGTTTCAATACTAAGAGACCTATGGGTGCACCAAGCATTCACGCAGGGAAAAAATAAAGTATTTTAATTAAATATGTTACTAAGATAATAAAAAATTCTGTCATTTAAAACTTTTTTGTTTACAGGAAATTTTTACAGCACTATTCAATTTATGAATATTGAGGAAGAAACTAGTCGTCAAGGAAATATGACCAGCCCCACTCCGGAAGCATAGCTGGTGGTAGAGCTAAAATATGATGTTTTGAAAACTTTACACAGTCTTCAAGCTAAATTGAAAAGTTTCTGAGAAGACAACCTGAACGAAAGGAAGGAACAACAAGCTATAAATGAAGCCTTACTAAGAAATATGATAGGAGGAAGCCCGCAGATAAACCTACTCTATCCACAAACAGTTCAGAAAGAGAACCTTACCCAAAACGGGATAGCAGCCCAATAAAAGAGGAAAAAGAGTGTACCCCTGAACAAACTAAAGAAGATAATCATTGTCCTTCTAGTGGTGACTCACTTTCTCCACAGAGAAAGAAGCAAAAGAGTAATGACAATCTTCAGGGGGAGTTCCAAAAAAGAAGATCCCCAAACTATGAAGCTGAAGTAAACACGGGGGAAAAGGCTGAAGAGTGGTTGTTGGGAATAAGTATGTACTTTCAGGTTCATAGTTATTCAAGTGAGATGAAGGCTCAGCTTGCCATCTATAGCTTGAATGGAAAAGCAGCAAGATGGTAGAGAAATTTAAAACACACCAAGAAAGATGAGCTGCAAGAAATATGCTTGGATACTTTCCAAAAAAAATTCTAAGAAAAATATATGTCAGAAAGGTTCTTTGACCAAAAAGTGAAAGAGTTTCATGAACTATGCATGGGATCCATGAATATGGATGTGTTTATTAACATATTTATGTATCTATTGCATTATGTACCATACATCAAGGAAGAAAAGGTAAAGATCCAGCAGTTCCTAGGATGTCTTCCTCCTAGTTTTTGGGACATGATTGAATTTGACATGCCGAAGACTTTGGATACCACACTGTACAAATCTAGGCTCTGCTATGAGCATGGACAGCTGAGGGAGGAGAACCTAAATCGAAACTGAGACAAGTCTAAGAACTTCTCTGATAACCACAAACCTGGGTCCAACCCACAACCATACAGAAAGAAGAATAGAAGCTTTCAAGCGCATAATAACTTTAATAAACCTGATACAAATCCTTATGTACCAGCTACTAATGTTAACAAACCAGTAGCAAGTGGAGGCAATGCTACCCCACTACAGATCAAGTGCTAGAAATGCAGTGGGCCTCATTATGCTCGATATTGTAAGAACAAGACCGGTGGGGTCTTGCACAACTTACAAGAAGAACCAATTGTCAAGGATATAGATGGACCACCCCGGATCTATGCATCATTGGATGGCTGACAAGAATATCATTAAGATACGATAGTTGAGATAGAAGGTAAGATATTGAACACTTATGTTTCAATACTTATTGATCCCGATGCTTTTCGGAGCTATGTTGCACCTAAAATTGTTGATATATGGAAACTAGGAAAATTAAAACATGATAAACCTTCACTGGTTCAATTAGCCATAGGTACAAAATGGAAGGTTTCGAAAATTGTTAAAGAATGTGAGGTAAACCGGAATGGTTTTCTTATGGAAGTAAACCTAAAAATCCTACCTTTAGGATCGTATGATGTACTTATCAGCATGAACTGGCTGGAACAACACCATGTCATGCTCAATTGTTTGCACAAGTATATCTTGTGTACTGATATCATAGGGAACCAAGTGAAGGTTCAGGGCATTCCAAAGAAAGTTTTAGTAAGGAAAATATCTACCTTACACGCAAAGAAATGCATCAAGAAAGGATGCAAGTTATTTGCAATAAACATCCGAGACATAGAGTCTGATAGGGAACAACACATAGAATACTTCCCCATTCTTGAAGAATTCAAGGATACGTTTCTCGAGGAAATCCTTATATTACCTCCGAAACGAGACCTAGACTTCTCCATCAAACTGACCCCAGGATCAATTCTGACCTCCAAAGCCCCTTACCGCTTGAGTGCACCTGAGTTGGTGGAACTCAAACTACAGTTGTAGGAGTTGACAGAGAAAAGGTATATCCAACCCAGTGTGTTCCCTTCGGGAGCCCCAATTTTATTCGTAAAGAAGAAAGATGGTACGATGCGGATGTGCATCGATTACCATTAGTTGAACAAAATGACTATAAAGAACCATTGCCCACTTCCCCGGATCAACGACTATTTCGATCAAGTGGGAGGAGCCAGAATATTTTAAAAAATTGACCTGCGATCCAGATACCATCAAGTACATATTGGTGACGAAGATATTCCCAAAACCACCTTTCGTACAAGGTACAGGCACGATGAGTTTATAGTGATGCCATTTAGGTTGACCAATGCAATCGTGAACTTTATGTGTATGATGAACAACATATTCAGTAGGTATCTGGATAAGTGTGTCCTAGTCTTTATTGATGACATCCTTGTTTATTCCAATAATAAAGAGGAACACAAAGAACACCTTCATGTAGTACTACACATGTTAAGAGAACACCAGCTTTATGCTATGTATAGTAAATGTGATTTTTACAAACCATAGATATAGTATCTAGGTCACATTATCTCCGAGACAGGGATAGCTGTGGACCCAGAAAAGATTAAAGCCATAAAGGATTGGCCTACCCCTATTAGTGTCACTAACATCAGGTCATTTTTGGGATTAGCTGGATATTATCGAAATTTCATTGAGAACTTCTCAAGAATCGCTTGCCCCATAAGCCACCTTGTAGAAGAAAGCAAATAAGTTCATATGGACTGACAAGTGCGAAGAAATTTTTCAAAATCTTAAGCAGCTTTTGATGACTGCCCCGGTGTTGCGGATTGCGGATCCCAATGGGGATTTCGTTGTTTCCACATATGCAAGTAAGGAAGGACTTGGAGGAGTCCTCTTGTAGAATGATCACGCAATATTTTACGAATCACAGAATTTGAAATAACATGAGCAAAATTACCCTACGCATGATCTTGAGTTAGCAGCCATCATCCATGCTTTAAGGATGTGGAGGCACTACCTCATGGGAAGGAAGTTCCTTCAAAAGATAGACAATATGAGTCTGAATTATTTATTTAATCAACTGGATCTGAATGCGAGGTGATCCAAATGGTTGGATTTCCTCAACGAGTACCATTTCAAGCTTAAGCACATTAAGGGAAAGCATAATAAGGTTGTCGATGCTTTAAGACGAAGAACTCACATGATTTATGAGGTGAATTTGAGTCTAACCGATGCATATTTGCATGAGAAGATTGGAGCAGCCAACAGAATTGACCCCTTATATTTAGAGATCCTCAAGAAATTCCAGGAGGACAGATTGTTTCAACAATAAAAAGAATACAAGGTCGATGAATCCAGACTTCTATGGTCCAAGGATTGCTTGTATGTTCCAGTGGGAGGGGACCTTCGGTCTAGCATCCTCACATATTTTCATTAGGAACCCTACTCAGGGCACCTGGGATATCAAAAGGTGATATCCGTTGTCAAGAGACACTTTTTCTAGCCTAAGTTAAAGGCTGACATTGCAATGTTTATTGCGAAATGTTAGGAGTGCTAGCTAGTCAAGGCTGAGCATCAGTATCCTACGGGATTGCTGCAGCCGTTACCCATTTCGAAATGGAAGTGCGAAGTTATTAGTATGGACTTTATCATCGATTTACCAAAAAGTAAGAAGAAAAATGATTCTAGTTTTGTGTTCATTGACAAGTTGTCAAAGGCAACACACTTCATTCCTGTAAAGTCGACCTACAAGGACGTGAACATTGCTAATATCTTCTTGAAAGAAATATTTAGATTACATGGGATACCCAAGGTAATTATCTCGGATCGAGATGTTAAGTTCACAGGAAACTTTTGGAGATATTTATTCTTTGGATTGGAGACACGATTGAACTTCAGTACTGCATATCACCCACAGACAGATGGGAAAACTGAAAGAGTAAACCAAATTGTCAAGGACATGCTCCAAATGTATGTCATAAACAACCCCATGAAGTGGGAGGATTACCTGCATCTTGTATAGTTTGCGTATAACAATGGTTATCAAGCTTCCTCCAGGATAATTCCCTTTGAGGTACTCTATGGACAGAAGTGTAGGACACCGGTTACTTGGGATAGCCCGATGGATCAGCTCATGTTAGAGTCTGATTTGTTGATGGACTTGTAACATATGGTTACCAAGGTCTAGGTGAACCTTAAGGAAGCACAAGACCGCCATAAAATTTACGCGGATTGGAAAAGAAAGGATAAGGACTTTCAAATAGGCGATCATGTTTACTTGAAATTAAAATCCAAACGAAGCTCGTTGAGCTTGGGTAAGTGCAGTAAGTTGGCACCTAGATTTTGTGGACCTTTTGAAATATTGGACAAGAAAGGGCCAGTGGGTTATGAACTAGCATTTCCCTCTCATGTAAGAGTCCACAATGTTTTCCATGCATCTTTGTTAAAGAAATATGTTTATGATACTAAACATGTTGTTGATTGGTCCCTATTACAGGTGGAACCTGATGGGGAGTTTTCCCCTGAGCCTACTCATATATTGGACAAAAGGGAAGTGCAGCTTTGGAAGCGCACCATGGTCCAATTGAAAGTGCAGTGGAAGCACTTTGGGGTTGACGAAGCTACTTGGGAGAACAAGACCACCATGAGAAAGGCTCACCCCACCTTGTTTCATGATATCATTTCGAGTCCCTAGAAAACCAAGGACAATTTTTTTCTAAGTAGGGAGGGATGTAATATCCCGAATTTTGGACATAACACTTATAACCATGTGCCTATTGATTATGATTATTATCTTGATGTTTTATTTTATATTGGGTCAAAGACCCCACTGCATATGAACATGATGATTTGTTTTATATATTCGGCGTAAGCCAATTATTGATGATATATGTATATGCATGTTTGTGTTGGGCATGGACCCTGAAGCACATGATTGATGAGACGCTTTTTGTTGAGCGAGGAGCTCTAGAACACTTGAGTGATTGATGAATTGTGTTGATCAAGAAGCTCTCGAGCACATGAGTACTTACCTTTGTGTTGGGTGAGAAGCTCTGGAACACATGAAGATATAAATAGATGTGTTGGGAATAAGCCTTGGATCCTTCCATGTTGATGTTTAGCATAAGCTCTGGAGCATACAATCCTTGGACACTGTATCCCTAGGTTTATCGTACAAATACATCCTAGCATTTAGTGTTGAGTGAAAGCTATGGAATCATACATATTGTAACTCTTTGCTATGGGCTCTGGTAAGCGCTAGGGGTTACTAAAAAGAATTTAGTAACATCCAAGTGAAAATGAATCAAGAAAAATATTGATCTCATCATACTTATTTATAAGTGATTAAATGAAATTTTGAATGTCTGTAATCTCAACAAAGTACTGAAGAGCTACCATGTTACACGAGGGAAATCCAACATGCAAGGATGTTTAGAGTTGCCTAGCCTAGCAGACCTAAGCCACCTATGTACTTGACCTTAGTGAAGAAGTGTCATTAAGTCTAGGTTTCATGGTACATGATTCCCAAAGACAATGTTAGCAAGTGTTATAACACTATGTATTTTATTATTAAAGGATTAATAAATAGTATAATACCTATGAAAGTTTAACTAGGAACTAGTTAAAATCTCCTAGGTTAAGTATTGAAAATTACCCTAGTAATTAAAAAGGGTTAAATCAAGAAATCAAGGATTTCTTGATTTAACTGTCCCTTTGACTAAAAAGTCTATCTATAAAGACTCAAGCCAAGAAAAGGCTTGGGGGTTCTTATTTTATCTTTGGAGAATTATTATTCTTCCTATTTTTTCTCTCAAGTGTTTTCTTGGAGAACTTTCTCCTGCAAGGAAAAGAGGATTGATTTAGAACTGAATACTAGTTAAGAAATCCTACCTTAGGAGCTCTAAGCTACTTGCATGTTGGAGTCCAGCTCATGGGGATCCGGATTAAAACCAGAAACAGTTTCGGGTCATGGTTGGGTGGAACGTGGTAGTTCCCAAGTGATTTGGTCATCAAACAGAGGTTAGACATGCATTGAATTATTAATGCTGGTTATTTTAGTGTGTAGGTTCAACCATTATCAGATCTTCAAGTTTAGGTATGAAACCCTTGACTACCTATTCTATTTTTCCTAGAATAACTGTTGTTTGTACTAGGTGGATGATTTCACTTCATATACTAACCTTGTTGGTTTGATTCTTTAGTTAATAATCTGTTAGGGTCTGTATTCTTAAAATGCTAACCCTAGGCTATAAGTTTTAATATATGTTGTATATTACATGGTTTGTATCCTTAATATTGTTTCTGTATTATTCCAAGTATATAGTTTATGTTTACTATAACTAGGTTTTTCTATCAGTAGTGTAATTATTTATTCCTTGGGTTTTAGTACTCTGCTGACATATTGCATTTGTCAACAGAGGCTTGTTTCAACTTTTAATTAAAACTAGTTCAGCAGTAAAATAAACTAGAATGCTAAATTAGACTATGTAGTAACAGAACTAGATTATAAATTAAATCCACTAAGAAAATATTATATATAAAACAAAGCTAATCAAATCATTAAGGACCTTTCAAGGTATGTATCCATATTACAAATTTATACTAAAAATACTCTACATGAATGAAACAACATTATAAATAATCAAAGGAGGCATTGTGACCATCCATGTGGTACTTTACAATTCTTTGATCATAATTCATACAAAAGAATCCAGTGTTCTAACTTTTCCATCTATACATAACCATAAACAAAATTACATAACTCATCAAAAATATTACCATAAACGAATTAAAAACAATACATCCGATATAGAAATCATAACCTATTAAATAACATAAAAATCATATTATAAATCCATGTATTGCAAACAGGAACAGGAATCCAATTTTGTGGGCATGCAAACCTAGTTTTCTTTTATTCATTAAAATACCATTCATTACATTACATAATCCAAAAAAGAGTCAAACCCTATGGGGTTTGTTTGCATATACATTCAAGCCATGATGTACATAATATGTATGCGGGAACAATCTTTTAAACCACTACCACGTTGTTAGGAAAACTATGATTTCGCTACAGCATGTTCTTGGCCAACATATAAATGCACAAAGTCCATTTACAGGCTAAATACAACAATGAATGCCATCGAGGGCCTTTAAGCCCTAGCCTCTATGAAACCAACGAATTCATAGTAATTAAACTAACCCACAGATGCTATGTCCAACACTCACATAAGTTATGGCCATGCCAAAATAGAACTACACAGTATGGTTTACTTGCAAAACTACCCTGTTAACAAATAAACCATTAAACTATCTAATACATGATAAGCAATAAATGAATTACTAGTAAGACTATCGCAGCCACGATGGGAAGGGTTAAGCCATTCAAATCTTGGCCTCTCAACCACCCATGCTATTCCCATATTACAGCCATTCAAATATACATAACACATAGACCTCAAACGAAGGTGAATGCCTGTGTCCAAAAAAAACTAATAAACCATAACATAGCACATACATTTACAAACACAATAAGAAAAATGACATGAGTCCATTAGTAAATACGTAGAGTATAAACATCATACATCATATCGTAAAGCAGTGTCTCCACACAGTCGCTTACAAAGACAAAAATGAAGTCTACGAGCATGCCAGTGGACTATGGCACCATTGCAATAAATGGTGCAGCTCATGGCCCTAAGGCCCAAACCATTAAATCATTACAAACCCAAAATTTATACACAGAACAAGAGGGCATGCCATTTCACTCCACGATTGAAGCCATTAAAACATTGTTCAAAATCAAAGTTTGTAATCATATGCTCGGAGGTGAATTTTAAAAACCCCACAGCATAAAACCCCAACCAAGCAAGAAATCTATGCACAGTCTTCCCAAGAGGGCCGAGAGGTAGCAAGTAGAGACTTTCTTACAGTCTTACTGTGGCCATGATTCCAAATGCTTGGATCCAACAGAGTTGAAGACATGCTGCTCCTCATTACTTTTCAGCACTTACAAACACAAGAGAAACTGGGGATGAGAAGTTTGGACACGTTAACAAACAATAAACAAAATAATGTGCAGGTGTATAAACCCAACGAAGCATACCTCACGGTTTGTGGGTCTCCTCCATGGCCTTTCCCCTGCGCAGAGCCAAAATGCATAAACCTCAAATGACAAACACAATGCACAACCATCATGAGCCAAGCCTATGGGAAGGCTATCACGCTTTTCCAAGGACATTAAATGCACCAGTTGGTGGCCATTAATGCCATACAAAACCCACTCTACATATTTTAGGTTTCATTGCATTTTTATGTAAGTCCACTTCCCACATAAATCCTTAAACCCTGCCGCCATACGGTTTCTACCATATGTTATAGTTTTTCCACCCTATTTCCTATCACCATATAAACGATACAACGCTTAGGTTACAATCAAGGCTTAAGCATATAGTCCATGTATGGCCTTCGTTGGACTTAAGACAACTATAAGACTTATGTATTTAATGTAAGGTATGTACCATAGGTTTAAAACCTATTAACATATAAACCCTAGGCTTTAAGAAATAACTTTAATACAATATAATTACTCCCTCATCCTTTTCTTAGTGAACATGGCATATGGAATATGCCATGTTAATTACTTTAACCCTTATAAATAAATGGCTTGGCTTTAAAGGCCACGTACTTAACCTACAAAATAGAAAACACACGAAGTGTTAATAATTATTATTAGACTAAAATGTAAACCGTAATTAATGCCAAAATAATGAAATAAAGAGTTAAAAGACCCAAAGTAAGTATAAGTACAAAACTAGAGCTTTAGCAGTGATAGTTAAATTGACAAGAATAGTAACTATAGCTGTTATAATTCGGAGTCAATAAAAGAACCAAATTCAACCAATAGTATGATCTTTAAGGTCACAGCTTTCCGTATGCTTTGAACAAGTTTCTGTCGCAAGCATGAACTGCATGTAAATAGGACAGGTGCCTTAGTTCAGAGAACTAAGTAATCCTGCGTAACAAAGTAATACTTTACCTCTCAAACTGTCATGGGAAAATAAGTCCCACCACTCCACCCACTTTGTTTCCACAAACAAAGTTAAGTTAGGATACCATAATTAACAAGTGCGACAATGCAGAAAGGACGAAGAACATAAGTCCAATGGCGACACATAAGCGACAAAAGTGTAAACATAATACTAAGTAGTAAACAATAGTACAACATCATAGGTAAAATACATTAAAAATAATGACTGAAATATAAACGACATAATGTAAGAACAACTTATGACAAAACAAAGGTACATAAAGTGTATGATAGAGTTCTGTAAGTAAATAATGTTTCATCTAGGTAGTTTTTACTATCCTATAATTTATTTATTTATTTCAATTTTTGGGTACAGTGACAGTATTCCTGGAAGAAATTCTAGGATTACCTCTGAAAAAAAGAATTGGACTTTACTATTGAATTAGTACTTGGTGTTGTACCCAATTCAAAGGCTCCTTATCGTATGAATATCCTAGAATTAATGAATTAAAAATACAACTGCAGGAGCTAGTAAATAAAAATTACATAAGACCAAATGTATCGGGTGAATCCATGGACCTGGGTAACACTTTTTGGCAAGCGCATCTTGCCAAAAACAAAAAAACATACCTCGGTCGAGGGCTTTATAAACCCTCGACCGAGGTATTAAAACCTCGACCGAGGTTTTATAAAGCCCTCGACCGAGGTATGTTTTAGCCCTCGGTCGAGGTATTTATTAACCCTCGGTCGAGGTATTAAAACCTCAACCGAGGGTTAATAAATACCTCGACCGAGGTATGTACCTCGGTCGAGGTACATAGCTCGACCGAGGTCCATACCTCGGTCGAGGTATCTTTTTTAAAAAAATTATAAAATGGGGCAGCAGAGGCCCCATTTGTCATTTTCAATCGCTCGACCGAGGGACAGAGCTCGACCGAGGGATAGAGAACTCGACCGAGGTACAGTGACCATCGTTCCAAAGAAACCCATTTTCGTCACAATGTCAGAGCAAAGAGGTAAATTTACCCATTTAAATTGGAATTTAAATTTTTTTTTTATAAATTTATAAAATTTGATAAATATATATTTTTATAATTTTGTTTTCAAATTTAATAAATGTGTGTTTTTATAGTTTTGTTTTCAAATTTAATAAATGTATGTTTTTATAATTTTGTTTTCAAATTTAATAAATTTATATTTTTATAATTTTCATGTTTAAAATGTATATCGACAAGCAGAAATGTTGCCGAATTTTTAAAAATTTGTAGTTAAATTGAATTTTTTTATTAATTTGTTATATATATATATATATATATATTATGTCAACCGGTAGGGTTTATGCTACCGGTTTATTTTTGAAATGTGTCTCGGGCAAGCCGAAATGCTGCCCGATTTTTTTCAATCCTTCGTGAATTCATGGAGGATTGAAAAAAATCCATAGAAAACCAACTAAACAAACCTATATAAACCATAGAGACAATTAATCAACTGTAGGCCCGAGACAAATAATAATTTTTTTATAAAAATTTATTTGAAATTGGTTTTTAAGAGCATGTGCATGATACGTGATACATGATTCATAGAGGAATGGGTATTAGGGCCTTTGTCTCTAGCATTTGGTCATAAAGCATGGCCTAGACCACAAGGCCTACCCTTTGTATAGACGATGTAAAACTCAGAGTTATATCTTTATTGGACGTATTGAGCAATAGGTGTGGTTCTCTATGTTGTAGACATGATCACCGAAGGAAATAGTTGCCTTTGGCCCTACATGAAGGTTGTAAGCATCAAATGATCATCAATTTTTTTTAAACAACTACACACATGACCTCTTAATGGTAAGTCTAGTTAATTTTTAGGACATTGATTTTCAGGACATTGTGCATGAGACATGAGTCCTAGAGGAATAGGTGTTACAACTTATGACCAAAGCCTTTGTTATATCATAATTGGATGTTCTAAGCATCAAGCAT
>LPNX010454289.1:4590-32552 GCA_001517045.1 Pseudotsuga menziesii
CTACTACCTTTCCTTCTAGCATAAGCATTTACTTCTAGCATAAGCACACATGCTTATGCTAGAAGAAAAGCTAGCACTCATTAGCTTTCCAGAAGAAAAACCCTGGGCATGGTGATTGGTGGTTGCTAGGTTATACCTTGGTCTTGTGCCATGTGCTCTATTTTGAAATAAGCACATGGCACAAAATCAATGAAAGCTAGTGACTCCTAGCTTTCATTCTAGCCTAAGCATTTTCTTGTAGCATAAGCACACATATTTATGCTAGAATGAAAGCTAGTAGTCGCTAGCTTTCTAATAGAAAAACACTGGGCATGGTGATTGGTGGTTGCTAGCTTATACCTTGAGCTTATGCCATGTGCTCTATTTTGAAAGAAACACATGGCACAAGATCAAAAAAAGCTAGCAACTGCTATCTTTCTTTCTAACATAAGCATTTCCTTCTAGCATAAGCACACATGCTTATGCTAGAAGGAAAGTTATCAATCGCTAGCTTTCCAATAGAAAAACCCTAGCCATGGTGATTGGTGGTTGCTAACTTATACCGTAATCTTGTGCCATGTCCTCTATTTTGAAATAAGCACATGGCACAAGATCAAGGAAAGCTAGCGACTGCTCGCTTTCCTTCTAACATAAGCATTTCCTTCTAGCATAAACACACATGCTTATGCTAGAAGGAAAGCTAGTAGTCGCTAGCTTTCCAATAGAAAAACCTTGGGCATGGTGATTGGTGGTTGCTAGCTTATACCTAGAGCTTGTGTCATGTACTCTATTTTGAAATAAGCACGTGGCACAGGATCAAGGAAAGCTAGCGACTGCTATCTTTCCTTCTAGAATAAGCATTTCCTTCTAGCATAAGCACACATGCTTATGTTATTGGAAAGCTAGCAATCGCTAGCTTTCCAATAAAAAAACCCTGGGCATGGTGATTGGTGGTTGATAGGTTATACGTTGATCTTGTGCCATGTGCTCTATTTTGAAAGAAAAACATGGAACAAGATCAAGGAAAGCTAGCATAAGCATTTCCTTCTGGCATAACCACACATTCTTATGCTAGAAGGAAAGTTATCAGTTGCTAGCTTTCCAATAGAAAAACCCTAGACATGGTGATTGGTAGTTGCTAGCTTATACCTTGATCTTGTGCCATGCGCTCTATTTTGAAATAAGCACATGGCACAAGATCAAGGAAAGCTAGCAACTGCTAGCTTTCCTTCTAACATAAGCATTTCCTTCTAGCATACGCACACATGCTTATGCTAGAAGAAAAGCTAGCAGTCGCTAGCTTTCCAATAGAAAAACCCTG
Source organism: Pseudotsuga menziesii (assembly GCA_001517045.1). Taxonomy (NCBI): domain Eukaryota; kingdom Viridiplantae; phylum Streptophyta; class Pinopsida; order Pinales; family Pinaceae; genus Pseudotsuga; species Pseudotsuga menziesii. Next base: position 5,891 of record LPNX010454289.1, read on the forward strand.
GGCATGGTGATTGGTGATTGCTAGCTTATACCTTCAGCTTGTGTCATGTACTCTATTTTAAAAAAAGCACGTGGCACAAGATCAAGGAAAGCTAACGACTGTCAGCTTTCCTTCTAGCATAAGAACACATGCTTATCCTACAAGGAAAACTAGCAGCCGCTAGCTTTCCAATAGAAAAAAACTCTGGCATGATGATTGGTGGTTGCTAGCTTATAACTTGATCTTGTTCCATGTTCTTATTAAGCAACATCTGTTAGATTTCCTTCTAGCATAAGCACACATTCTTATGCTAGAAGAAAAGCTAGCAGCCGCTAGTTTTCCAGTAGAAAAACCCTGGGCATGGTGATTGGTGGTTGCTGTCTTATACCTTGAGCTTGTGCCATGTGCTTTATTTTGAAATAAGCACATGGCATTAGATCAAGGAAAAGCTAGCGACTGCTAGCTTTTCTTCTTACATTAAGCATTTCCTTCTAGGATAATAACACATACTTATGCTAGAAGGAAAGCTAGCAGTTGTTAGCTTTCCAATAGAAAAATCCTGTCCATGGTGATTGGTGGTTGCTAGCTTATACCTTAAGCTTGTGCCATGTGCTCTATTTTGAAATAAGAACATGGAAAAAGATCAAGGAAAGCTAGTGACTGCTAGCTTTCCTTGTAGCATAAGCATTTCCTTCTAGCATAAACACACATGCTTATGCTAGAAGAAAGCTAACAGTCCTTAGCTTTCCAATACAAAAACCCTGTCCATGGTGATTGGTGGTTGCTAGCATATACTTTGAGCTTGTGCCATGTACTCTATTTTGAACGAATGCTACCTTTCATTCTACCATAAGCATTTCCTTCTATCATGACACACATGCTTATGTTAGAATTAAAGCTAGCAGTCGATAGCTTTCCAATAGAAAAACACTGGGCATGGTGATTGGTGGTTGCTAGCTTATACCTTGAATTTGTGCCCTTTACTCTATTTTGAAATAACCACATTGCAAAAGATCAAGGAAAGCCAGCGACTGCTAGCTTTCCTTCTAGCATAAGAATTTCCTTCTAGCTTAAGCACACATGCTTATGCTAGAAGGAAACCTAGCAGTCGCTACCTTTCCAATAGAAAACCCTGGGCATGGTGATTGGTGGTTGCTAGCTTATACCTTGATCTTGTGCCATGTGCTCTATTTGGAAATAACTACATGGCACAAGATCAAGGAAAGCTAGTGACTGATATTTTTCCTTCTAGCATAAACACACATGCTTATGCAAGAAAGAAAGCTAACAGCCGCTAGCTTTCCAATAGAAAAACACTGTCCATGGTGATTGGTGGTTGCTAACTTATACCTTGAGCTTGTGCCATTTGCTCTATTTTGAAATAAGCACATGGCAAAAGATCAAGAAAAGCTAGCGACTGCTAGCTTCCCTTCTAGCATAAGAACACATGCTTATCCTACAAGGAAAACTAGCAGTCACTAGCTCTCCAATAGAAAAACTTTGGCATGGTGATTGGTGGTTGCTAGCTTATACCTTGATCTTGTGCCATGTGCTCTATTTTGAAATAAGCACATGGCACAAGATCAAGGAAAAACAACAACTATTAGCTTTCCTTCTAGCATAAGCACACATTCTTATGCTAGAAGGAAAGCTAGCAATCGCTAGCTTTCGAGTAGAAAAACCCTCGGCATGGTGATTGGTGGTTGCTATCTTATACCTTGAGCTTATGCCATGTGCTCTATTTTGAAATAAGCACATGGCATCATATCAAGGAAAGCTAACGATTGCTAGCGTTCCTTCTAGCAAAATCATTTCCTTCTAGGATAATAACACATACTTATGCTAGAAAGAAAGCTAGCAGTTGCTAGCTTTCCAATAGAAAAAGCATGTCCATGGTGACTGGTGGTTGCTAGCTTATACCTTGAGCTTGTGCCATGTGATCTATTTTGAAATAAGAACATGGCAAAAGATCAAGGAAAGCTAGCGACTGCTAGCTTTCCTTGTAGCATAAGCATTTCCTTCTAGCATAAACACACATGCTTATGCTAGAAGGAAAGCTAACAGTCGCTAGCTTTCCAATACAAAAACTCTATCCATGGTGATTGGTGGTTGCTAGCTTATGCCTTGAGCTTGTGCCATGTGCTCTATTTTGAAATAAGAATATGGCAAAAGATCAAGGAAAGCTAGCAACTGCTAGCTTTCCTTGTAACATAAGCATTTCCTTCTAGCATAAACACACATGCTTATGCTAGAAAAAAGCTAACAGTCGCTAGCTTTCCAATACAAAAACCCTGTCCATGGTGATTGGTGGTTGCTAGCTTATACCTTGAGCTTGTGCAATGTACTATATTTTGAACAAATGCTACATTTCCTTCTAGCATAAGCATTTCTTCTAGCATGACACACATGCTTATGCTAGAAGGAAAGCTAGCAGTCACTAGCTTTCCAAGATGTAATTCCTATAATGACATTAAAGGGGTTAAATTTGACAAACACCCCTATCCAATATGTAATTCCTATAATGACATTTGATAGACATGTCATATTTATTTTTGCCAACATGTAATTCCTATAATGACATTAAAGGGGTTAAATTTGACAAACACCCCTATCCAATATGTAATTCCTATAATGACATTTGATAGACATGTCATATTTATTTTTGCCAACATGTAATTCCTATAATGACGTTAAAGAGAGACAGTACAAAACAGCGGCCTATCCATAAAATAATGATAGTTGTTCTGAGTCGTCATTGTTATGTATGGATATTGATCAATGTATTGTTTTGATGATCCATTTAGATGAAGTTGTAAAGACAATAGTTTGATATATGGGCCACGGAACTTGTGAGAAGTGCCCTGGTAAAACAAGACTATTTAACTTGAGACTAGACTTTGAAGGTAGATGGCACGCTGGTCTGACTCCGGTAAGTATTGTTCCCTTCAAACTTGAAAATTTGCTATAATTACTTTCTTTCGAGTGTTGAACATATATATGCAGATGAATAAAACTCATCCGTTATATATTCACACGAACTATTGGTTGTCCTATGATCTATCAATGGGAGCGTCGAGTACCATGATCAGTCTTAATGGTCCCATTTCTAAGATTTGAAAATCTATTATACAACAATATTTAATCTACCAAGAGCTTGAAATTCAATTCATGCTCTATGCCGGGCATTGCCAAGCATTATTAGTGCACAGTTCCTATGCTGACTATTCTTCGGCCTATGGCCTGACTTTATTATTATCAATCTTTTTATTACAAGGCGATGATCACTAGTTGAAATCATTGTATAGGGAGTACTCAAATCCTTTCCTTTCTGTCAGCGTACTCTGTCCAAAACTGAAATATGTTATTTTTGCTTTGATCTAAAAACTTTCTTCCACAGGGCTGATTGATTTCTTATGCAGATTGAATATTCGTTGAACATATATATAGAATATTCAATTTTCTCGAGCACACTGGGAAATAAAAAGATTTAGAGCATCTTCTTTAGGTTTGGAGATTGCTGTCAAAATAATAATGCAATGATCAAACTAACTTGCAAAATCAGATCGTTATAAGCCCAAAATTTAACTTGTAAGACCAAGCCTATATTTGTGAATGGTTGCTATGGATGTTTCCTTTTTCCTGCATGTTGAGAATATCATTACCATGCTTTACGAGTTTGTATTGTTATTGGCACTCAGACCCCACATTATTCCATTCAATTCAATGCAGTGACTACGTTTATTTTCAAGGTAAATAATTAGTAGACATATTTTCTTTCGTTTGTACTGCCAATCTGCTAGAAGACCGACCACTGCTCACTGATTCCTGGGTGCATTCCTGGTCTAAAAACTAAAGAGATTGAGCTGTATTGGAAGATGAGAAACCTAAGTACTGTACTTCCTTGAAGCCTGTACCAAGTCGCTTAAGTAGTCCTAGTCCCCTTGTTGTTACAACTATGTTTGAAATTCATGCAGGCAAGCATTCTTTGACATTGGTGTTCGTGGAAACAAAAAAGGGATCTGATTCATTGGAATACTGGTTGTGTTCCAATAGGTTTCCACTGTTCCAGCAACCAGTATTCATGGAGACAGAAGCCAAAGGAGCGTGAGAAAAAATTGAGGTCTTTCAAGATTGGGCTCACTCCTATTCTTGTTGCTACAGATGTTGTTGCTCGTGGTCTTGATTTTCCACAAGTTGCTCATGTTCTTAGTTTTGATTTGCCAAATGACATTGATGATTATGTGCATCACATAGGGCATACAGGTCGTGATTTGTTTATTGCCTTCCTCCATGAAGGTAATTTTAATATAGCTAAGTCTCTTGCTGAGCTTACGCAAGAATCAAGCCAAGAGGTACCTTCATGGTTTTCAGCTTATGCTTCAAGATGTGGAATTACAGAGCTGAATGGCTGGGAAGAGAGAGCTGGAATAGTAGAGTAGAATAGTTTACAGAGAGGCAGAGTTTACATAATGGAACAGCACAGATGAAACAGAGCAGAACAAAATGGAACAGGATGGGATGGAACAGAGCACATAGCTCTTCAATTTAATTCTCATTAGCATAATCAAAATGAATATAATACAATCATACATAAGAGATGTCTCGTTAAGCGAGAGACTCAACAATTACACCTGCCATATCTCAGTGATGCAACTTCATGCATTCAATGCCGATAATTTAGAAGACCAGAGAGAAAGATCCAGCGCTCTTACTAAAGAATCACAGAATATCATAGGCATGGGAGATCATATCTGTCTCCTTACGAATCTGATATTGCAGAAAGATGGATGTCAAGTCATTTCCCTTGTGGGTATGGGGGGGCTCGATAAAACCCTTCTGGCTCAAAATCTATTCAAAAGCGAAAGGGTCCAACACGGTTTTGACTACTTGGTATGGCTGGCTTTATCACACAGCTTTGTAGTTGAACAAGTGTTGCTGGAGATGTGCAGCCAAATCAAACTTCGAGTGAATGAAAATCAAGATCAGACAGAGGATGTTATAAAAAAAATTCATCAACATTTAAAAGACCGCCGTTGTTTAATTGTTCTGGATGACGTGTGGCACATGGATGTTTTGGAGAAAATTGTTTTGCCATTGGAAAAGGAATCTAAAATGAAGATCCTGCTCACGACACGTAATAGAAAAGTTGCAGAAGCTATGCCGCCTCCTTATGACATCCAAACCCTAGAGTCTTTATCCTCGGAAGACAGCATGAAGCTGTTTTTCATTCATGCTTTCCCTGAACGGTGTGCAGACAAGAGTCCTCCAAATGAGCTGAGCAGCTTAGCCCTCAGAATTGTAGAAAAATGTGCCGGATTACCCCTGGCTATTAAAACAATAGCTGCTTCTATGGCAAAAGTAAGGAGGCTTCCAAATGACTGGGAAAGGAACTTGAATCGTCTACTTGTAGTAGATGCGATGAGCGAGAGCGTTATGGCATCCCTCAGGTTAAGTTATCAAATTTTTCCCAATCATATTAAGCTTTGTTTTGTTTACTTCTTAGTCTTTCCTAAAAATACTCAAATAAAGTTCGACTATTTACTGCATGCTTGGACATCTGAGGGGTTTACTCCAGAAAGAAGAGAAGAAGCATTCGATGTAGCACGCTCATACATCGACGAACTTATTGATCGATGCCTCCTTGAGGTTTCAAAGGTTAGTGGGGATGGGCGAGTGAAATATTGCAAAATGCATGATTTATTGCACGATTTAGCCATTTCCGAATCCCACAAGCAAGCCAAATGTCTATTAATGCCAGGAAAGTAATTTTGAATGAATTGCCACTAAGTGAGTGCGTGGACCTCCGTAGGATTTCATTGATTAAAAATAGTATATCAACAATCAATGGAACCCTCCAATGTCCAGGGCTCCGCACTCTTTTGCTATGGAATAATACCCATCTTAGATCAATTTCTGCAAGTTTTTTAACTAATGTGAAATATCTAGCTGTATTAGATTTAAGCCATACTTCTATTGCTTCATTGCCGAAAAGTGTAGGGAATTTGAAACATTTGAGATTCTTGAATTTATCCCAGACAGAGATAGAGAAGTTACCTAAATCATTGGCTCATGTACGAAGCCTCCTGTTTCTTGATATTAGTGGGTGCAAACATCTATGTGAGCTGCATTCGGGCATAGGTGAACATAAGTCTATGGTATATCTGAATGTGAAGGGCTGCAAAAATTTGAAGTCACTACCTGCTGGAATATCGAAACTCATATGTCTACAGTCGTTGAAAAGTGTTGTTCACCTAGAGGATGGGACTTTTGGGGCTATGAAAGAGATGCGAGACCTCTCCTTCAAATATATTGATTCCTGCAGCCTTCTCCGTCTTCCCAAAGACATTGGTGTCATGAAACGCCTTGAAATTATTCATCTAGGTGGCTGTAAAGTCCCGAAATGGATCTTTCACCTCCAAAACCTCATGGAGTTGAAGTTAGTTGGTGATAACGATTCAGAACATTCACCTCGAATTTTGAATGTTCTGAAGCGGGGAAATTGAAAATTCGAAAACTCATGGAGCTGAAGTTACTTGGTGATAACGATTCAGAACATTCACCTCGAATTTTGAATGTTCTGAAGCGGGGAAATTGAAAATTCGAATTCGAATTTTGAATGTTTGGGGGGGAATGAAAATTCGAATTTTGAAGGTTTGCGGGAAATGCAAATGCAAATTCAAATTTTGAATGTTGACTACCATTCAAAAATACACAAAATCTTTTTGCAGCATAATTTATTTGAGGAGAATTGCATAGATGATAATGATAGATCTGTAATAATACGAAATAAAGAAGAATCATCTCAATCCATATATTTCAGTTACCAAATTTAAGTATTTTTTAGATTATCCTCCATGAGTTTTAGCCTATTATACAAGTTAATATAAACTATTTAATTAAATGCTTTTAACATAAAATGACTTTTTATACATTATAAAAAAAATTAAAGCAAAAATTAAAGCTTTCATAGCTATAGCTACCTCAGCCTAAAATGTTTAATCTCAAATGAGAAAATTAATTGACCTATCACAGAATAACATATTTAAATAATATCACATGTGGTTTCAGTATACATATGTTCATGTTGATGTGATAACATATTTCCTCACTATAAAATATTTCAAAAATGATCAAATACCAACTACGCAATAGATACCAAACTCTCATTCAAATAAAATTTATGATTGGAGCTTAAATAACAAACCCTGAAAATTTTAATTTTCCAAAATGTTTACTAATTCATGTTTGGTAAAATATATTATAGTAATTTGAATGTTGTAGCTTTCATGGATCCTTAGCTTACTATACAAGAAAGATTAAATAATTAAGCATTTTGCACTTTGTTCTCTAGCATAGAACTTGACGTTCTCCATATCCATTTATCTAATAAAAAGCCTCAATTGGCTCTACCTGTCTTACCATTCTTTCCATTACAATCCATGGCACTTTAATTGTCAAGTGAAACCAGCAATCGTTCCCTTGTTGTTTGTTTGGTTAAAGATCAATGAAAGCTCCTCGAATCGAAACCAATTTTAACACCATAAAAGACTAGGGCAAGGTTTTGATGTTTGCAAAGCAATTCTAGAGAAGATCTTTAGCAATGGCATACTGATTCGTGGACACATGTACATGGTTATAAGGATCGATAAATGAGGGGCAACTTTGTATGCTCTGATAGTGCTATCTGAGGTTTAAGTGATAAAATAATGAGACAAATTGAGAGTCCAAAAATCCATCACAGGATATGTTGAACAAGAAGAAATATATTAGGCAACTTCTGGCTTGTTTCAAACAATTTGACTTCCAACATATTAGAAGATCCACAAAAAATGCAACAGATTAGCTTGCCAACAAATCTATTTCAAGTAAGCCAACCTTGTCCAAAGTTCAATCATATAACCATCAGGGAGAAAAATGAATAGATTCCCCGGGTGACAAAGTTCAATCATATAACCATTAGGGTAGAAAATGAATATATTCCCCAGGTGACAAAATAATTAGGGGGAATCCCTCCTGTCTCCCTTTCCATCATATCAGAAGCCATTAATGGGGATCATGGGGACCTTATCCCATATTAACGGTTAAATTCAGCCCAATTCAATTCCCTTGAGTCGGTGATGAATCTGTCGTAACCCCGCCATCACAGAGAATGGCAAAATGATTTTACCACCCTTCCTCGCACTCCCACTGCAAAGAGTAGAGGAAGCATATGCTTTGTTGCCCCCTCGCTCTCAAATAGAAAATCGATAAACTAGGGGGAAACCTACAGGCACATTTCAACGGCAAAAAATTAAACTCTTACCTATAATGTTATTTGAATAATTGATTTTGTTGGTTTTTATGTTTTCCCTGCATTATGTCCTTCGGTGTCTGAGGACTAAGGCCAGTATGTCAACATGGATATCCATTGAAATCTACAAATGTACTGCCCAACCGGATACTGTTTTAAGGCACCTACCGGTTACCGGTGACTATGTCGTTAAAATAATAGACAAATTTTGCTATATTTCAAAAATGAGCAAATACCAACTGCCCGGTAGCTAACAGAGGGAGGGAGGCTCAGGGTAGGAATTTTAAATGAGGGACATCCATCAAAATTGCCTATAATAATCAAAATCTGAAACATTTTCTGTAGACTAAGCCAGAATTTGACGGTCTCCCTAAAATCTAAGTTGTATTTAATGGGTAAATTGGCCCATGGCTACCATTTACCCGTCAAATTCTATCCGTGGGGAGGCTCTGTGTAAGTAAATAAAACAAAACCCATATGCTGTGGTGTATTGTTCATAGGAAAAGAACATGATCTAGAATATAGATATATATTTACAAAGACAAAAAACAAATACATATTATTGTTCAAGTCTAGGAGGTGGCCGAGTCGTGCGTAAATGAGCAGAAGCTAGGGTCGGCCAAGGGGAAGGCCCATGGCCGTGCAAGCCCTTGGTGTTGTTGCCAAGTGGTAGTGAGGTTGAGGTGATCCTATCGCAGGAAGGGCACATATTAAGAGAGTGGTTGTAGGAAAGTGCATGTAAAAGCTTGGATGCGCCACTTTCAAAGCCCTCAGCTATTGAATATCTTTCTGTAGTCACCTGTTCTCTTCTGTAAGGGTTTCGTGGCATCTCTTCAAATATTAACAGTCCACTTGTGTCCGCTTCATCTTTGTCGTATCATATATACATAAAAATCAATCAATATTCAAACTTCAAATCCATCAATCAGACTTGATTGGTAAAAGAGGCTAACCTGGCTCTTCTGTTATGGAACCATAGACTTCTACTTGACGCGGGCGAAGGTTAAGCTGCTCAGATAATGCCATCTTTTACTTCTGCAATTGAAAACGCTATGAGTAACAGATTGTCTTTATCTTGTGGGAATGCAAAATATGAGGTATTAGGCGCACGGAGGCTTACCGAATTAAGGGTATTGTTCTCATTAAAGCTTTCTTCTAAATAAGCAGACTATTCTTTGGAAAGATGGAGCTTTTTTCTGCTAGTTCTCCCGTCTTCTTCTTCATCGCTTGCTCTAGAGCAAGCTCTATCCAGTTCATGGTCGTTAGCATTGTTATCAGGATGATCGTCGTCTCTCTCCCTCTTCACAGCACATGTCCCATTACAAATGGTGAAATCCATCTGAAAAGACGATAGACGCCAACACGGTGGCTCCTACACCTTGACCACAGGATCAATTTCCTGCCAATTTTATCAATAGACAAAAGAAGCATTAGATTAGATAAGAAATGGACAACCATTAAACCTGAAAGAGATCGGACCATGAGTGAATGAACCAACATACATACCATCGTTTTCAGAGATCGGTGGTTGGTACATTTTAGTGTCGAGGTGCCATGAAAAACAACATGGAACGGGAGCTGAAGGAATTAGATCCAGCTGAATGGGAGGGTTGGGATTGGTTGCGGTTTGCCTCTGTGAGCCCAGTTCTAGTCCCAGTAGCAAAACCAGTTCCGTATACTGTAAATAGTCGGAGTGCCCACCGATAATTTCAAATTCGTCCTGCGCATGCATTTCAAATTCGTGTTGGGCGTCAGGCGGGCATTTCAAATTCAAAATCCCTTATCGGGAATGGTGGCACAGGGTACAATTAAGTTGATGTTACAGACAAACATCGGGACGTCATATACATGATGCACATGATGTGCAATGTCCATGCCACAGGTTCATGGGAATGATGGGATATGGTATCCATGAGGGATCAAATTTGAAGGGTAGGGTCCCATTTCACTTTGAAGGTTGTGAGAAATTGAACCCTTCAATGTTGACATGTAAAAATAAATCATTCTTTTCATTGGAAACTACAAGTGTATAACAAAATTTGATTATTTATTAGAAACAGTGTATAGGAAAAAAATGACAATAAGACAAAATTCCGAGTGACTCAACATTTACATGGCATTAGTGAGGTAAACCATGTACTCTCTCGGTCCTTGGAGCATATAGTTTATTGAACTTAGATAAGGGACAATTCTGTCAAGCCGGTGAAATACTCAATTGTTGGGTCGTTGATAAAATAAGACATTGGAATTTGGAAGGACCTTTGAATGGGGGATTGTTTCAGCTTGATGGTGGCTCTATTGGTCAAGTGTGATTGGACCTACCTAAAAGAAAAACCACAGAATATAATACCTAATGCTTTCACGGAGAAATTTTTTTATTAACCCTAAATTCAGCAGTTATTTTTAGAATTGAATCATGTCCTCCTCACATGCTCAAATCAAAGTGATCAAACAAAGGCCCCAATTTTAGGTGGATTATGGATGGTTCCTCCAATGTATATCAAGTTTATACCCCAATTCGAAGTGATCAAACAAAATCTCCAATTTTAGGTAGATTATGGATAGTCCCTCCAATCTATATCGAGTTTATCAGCCCTATCAAAAAGGTTAAATATTTATTAGTCCACTATAAGGAAGAAATTTTAATTCTCCAACAAATATCACTACAATTTGGGTGTCCAGTTTCTACCAAAGTCAACAAGGAAGACGAATCATAAACACACGTTTGGGAGGTTTGCGACAATGAGGATGTCGAAATCATGTTCTTCACTAGAGCATTGCACTCCGAGTCCCTCATTCATGAACATCGGTCGAGGGATTCCCTTGTTCAGATATATTGGTAGACAATTTGTACTTCTTGTTTCCATTATTCGAAGGCCGACAGGAAAACGAAGGGGTCAGAGTCTATAACATTTACAGTATCGGTTGTTAAATATTTTATCCTTTCAACTATTAGATTTCATTAAGGAAATTGGAACAATTCAAACACTTATATTCAAATATTGTTCTTTCTTTCAACCTAATGTTTACAATTCACGGCAGATAAATAGCATTGACAGATTTAGAACTCAAATACAAGGCTCTTTCTTCTTTCTCCTCCACCCAAACGAAGTTGTGGTCCTAGATTATGAAAAGTATACATTATTTTGGTTCTGATTTCATTAAAATACTAGGTTTTTTTAAGGTTACATCTATTGAGTATTCAAGACTTAGTCTGGCGGAAACGCAATCGCATAATACATTACAAATTTCAAACAACATTTTGGATGGCGAAATTTTAAACCCTTATTTTTATAGAACCAGAAGGAACTCCAACAAGAAACACATTTAAATTTTATCCGCATATAAAATGTTACACAAGTGTAAAATTCTATACATACGTGTAAATTCAGGACAACCAAGTTGACAGCTTAGCTCTGCATAATCTTCTAGAGGAAATAGAAATTTGGGAGACACTGAAGCATAGAATTGGAGAGTTGAGAGTCTAAGTCCCGACCTCCAACTGTCCTATACTCGTAAACCCAAAATAATGTTTTTTTTTCACAGACTTCACCAATCTCTTTAAGTTCAGGGAAGCTCAATCCAGTCTACCCAACGTTCTAACTTTGCTTCTCTTGCTCCTACCTGTGAAAAAGGTCGAACCTTCAAGTTGCCCACCGTAGAAGACAACGAGGAATTAGAGTGTGCAACCGTTTCCTTCTACAGAAAGATGATTGGAAGCAACACCATCTCAATTCAACATCCCGTTGCTCCTGAGTTGGTTTGCCTTGCCCGAGGTAGGCGAATGCATGTTTGTATCACTTTGAACTAAAGCATATTAAGGGCAAAGAGAACAAAGTTACTGATGCTTTGAGTTGACAAACTCATATGATATATGAGGTGAACCTGAGTCAAACTGATGTAGATTTGCATGAGAAGATTAGAATGGCCAACAATGTTGACCCATTCTATGTGGAAATCCTCAAGAAGGTCTAGGAGGACCTGTTGTTTCAACAACAGAAGGAATACAAGGTGGATGACTCCAGACTACTATGGTCCAAGGATATATTGTATGTTCTAGATGGAGGGGGCATTCGGTATAGCATCCTCACAGAATTTCATAGGGCACCCGGGATATCAAAAGATGATATCTACTGTTAAGAGACACTTTTTTTGGACCAAGTTAAATGCCAACATTGCAATGTTTATCCCAAAATGTCAGGAATTCCAGCTAGTTAAAGCTGAGCTCCAGCATCCTTCAGGATTGCTATAGCCATTTCCCATTCTGGAATGTAAATGGGAGGTTATATGTATGGATTTTATTACTGGCTTACCGAAAAGCAAGAATAAAAATGATTCCATCTTCGTAGTCATTGACAAGCTGTCAAAGGTGGCACACTTCATCCCCGTGAAATTGACCTACAAGGCCGTGAACATTGTCGATATCTTCCTAAAAGAGATATTCAGATTTCATGGGATACCCAAAGCAATTATCTTGGATCGATATGTTAAGTTTACAAGAAACTTTTGGATATATTTATTCTTTGAATTAGAAATGCAGCTGAACTTTAGCACTGCTTATCACCTGCAGACAGACGGGCAGACTGAAAGAGTAAACCAAATTGTGGAAGACATTCTTTGAATGTATGTCATGAACAACCCCATAAAGTGGGAGGATTATCTGCACCTTGCAAAGTTTTCATACAACAACGGGTATCAGGATTTCGCCAAGATGAGTCCTTTCGAGGTACTCTATAGACGAAAGTGTAGGACCCCGGTTACTTGGGACAGTTCAGTGGATTGGCTCATGTTAGGACCTGACCTATTAATGTACTTGGAATAGTTAGTTACCAAGGTCCAGGGAAACCTTAAAGATGCATAAGACCGTCATAAAATTTATGCGGATAAGAAAAGAAAATATAAATACTATCAAGTAGGTGAGCATGTCTACTTAAAAGTGAAAGCAAAACAGAGCTCGTTGAGCTTGGGTAGGTGTGGTAAGTTGGCACCTAGGTTTTGTGGACCTTTTGAAATTTTGGCCAAGAAAGGACCAGTGGCTTTTGAATTAGCATTACCTACGCACGTAAGAGTTCATAATGTTTTCCATGCATATTTATTAAAGAAATATGTTTATGACACTAAGCATGTCATTGATTGGTCCTTATTACAGGTGGAACCCCAGGGGAAATTTTCCCCTGAGCCTTTTCATATATTAGACAAGAGAGAAATGCAACTTCGGAAGTGCACTGTAGTCCAATTGAAAGTGCAGTGGAAGAACTTTGAGGTAGATGAAATCCAATTGTTGATGATATATATGTATATATATGTTTGTGTTGGGCATGGAACTTGAAGCACATGATTGATGAAATGTTTGTGTTGTGCGTAGACCCTGAAGCACATGATCAATGAGATGTTTTGTGTTGAGCGAGAGGCTCTGGAGCACATGAGTACTTACATTTTTGTTGAGCATAAACCTTTGGAACACATGAAAATATAATTGGAAATGTTGGGCATAAGCTCTGAAGCATTCCATGTTGATGTTGAGCATCAGCTCTAGAGCATCAAATATTTATCCATTTTATCCCTAGGTGTATCGTACAAGTACATCCTATCATTTAGTGTTGAGTGAATGCTCTGGAATTACACTATGTTTCTAACTCCCTGCTATAGGCATTGAGTATGGGATTTGGTAAGCGCTAGGCATTACTAAAAATAATTTAATAACTTCCGAGTGAAAATGAATCGAGAAAAATATTGATCATCATCATACTTATTTATAAGTGATTAAATGAAATTTTGAATTTCTGTATTCTCATGAAAGTATTGAAGAGCTACCACATTATACAAGGGAAATCCAACATGCAATGATTTTTAGAGTTTCCTAGCCTATTATACCTAAGCCATCTATCTACTTGACCTTCGTGAGGAAGTGTCGCTAAGTCTAGGGATCATGATACATGATGCTTGAAGAAAAATTTTAACAAGTATTTTAATACTATGTATTGTATACATAGTATGTATAAAGAATTAACTATGATTAATTATATAAATAAATAAATAAAGAAGAGAAGCTCCACCAATTGTTATAGCTGATTTTACCACTACAGGTGAATCACACTTGTATGGTCTTCCCTTGTCCCTCTGCAGACTCCTTAGACCCCTTGGACCATTTTTTGTCCTTTGATGTTTCATTGACCATCCCTAAAAACATGTTAGAAATTCAAATGGTGCTTCCCAACATGAGCCTCACAAAGTTGGTATGAATGCTCTAGAGCATCCGCTCTGCATCCACAACTGTGATATCATCTCCTCTTCCCCTCCGTCTGTGATGAGGGAAGCCTTCAGGCCACTGTGGTCCCACATCTGCATGCAAATGTTAGATGTCACTATGTATTGTCACACAAAAAATATGTCTTTTGATTCCATATAATCAGAAAACACAAAAAAATTAAATAACTCAAAAATTTAAAGAGAGGGTCGAGATTCTTTACCTATGTCACCATATGTTGATCCTGGTGGTAGCAGCATGTCTAGGTCCCCCTGGAAATCAATCCCCACATAGTGGTAGTCATCGATGGAAACTATCTGTCATCGCCACCACGAAAAGAACTTAGCTGGATAGGGAGCAATCCGCATATGTACTGATTTCCGTGATTTGAATCGTGCCTCTCCTAAGGACAATCTCCCCACACCATTTATTGATCATATTTTGGATGAGTGTGCAGGTAGTGAGGTTTTTTCCTTTATGGACAGATTTTCCGGATATAATCAGATACAAATTAAACCTAAGGACCAAAATAAAAATGCATTTATTTGTCCTTGGGGAACTTTTGCATATCAGAAAATGCCTTTTGGCCTTAAGAACGCCGGATCTACTTTTCAGCGGGCCATGACCTTAATCTTCCACGATCTCAAATCGATTATCGAAGTATTTTTGGATGACCTTGCTGCTCATTCTCGTATGAGAATGCATCATTCCTATCATTTGAGATTTCACGGCCAGTGTGATGTTATGAACTTGTCTATTATGATTATTACTCGGTTCGAAATTCCGAAAGAGCTTGTCACTGACCATGACTCGCACTTTCAGAATCGTATGATGGAAGAGTTGGCATCAAAGTTAGGGTACAAGAAAGAGAATTCCTCCTCTTACTACACTCAAGCGAATGGACAGGTAGAAGCAGTGAATAAATCACTCAAATCCATTCTCCAATGAACCATCGCACAGAGCAAGAATAATTGGGACATCATGTTATATCCTGCTTTGTGTGCGTATAGAACCGCTATTAAGACTACCATGGGTTTTTCTCCATATCAACTTGTACATGGAGTGGAGTCGATATTGATGGTTGAATGCGATATTCCTTCTTTGAAGCTAGCCGTAGAACTCTTACCAGACACTTCACCATTGGAGGAACGTTTGGTCCACCTTGAGCAACTTGATGAGCAGCGTCAAGATTCCTTGGTGGCTTATAAGTAAATAAATATCGCGTAAAATTCTAGTACAATAAGTCTGTCCATCCAAGGAGGTTTAGTGAGGGAGACTTGGTCCATTTGTGGGATCAACCGAAAGAACCCTTGGGGGCAGGAAAGTTTAACCCCATGTGGCATGGTCCTTACGTCATCAAACGTGTGTTAGAGAAGGGCACTTATGAGTTAGTGGATTATGAGGGAACGGCCACTGGAGAAGCCTAGAAATGGGCTCTATCTCAAGAAGTAATATGCATGATTTTCATCCAAGGCTGGTTATTGTATATTATTGTAGAGTTTTGCATAGTTAGTTATTTTTCTTATAGTGATCGGGTTTGTGATTAGTTTTCATTTCTTTTGGTAGATGTCATCGAAATCGTCCACCTACATAGGATTCGTGGATGGTGCGAGCCGTCACACTCAACACTCAGCCTCTGCTGCTTGGATGATTTATACTCCTATGGGTCAGGTACTGTCTTCAGGAGGTGTATGTTTGCAGCCATCTTCAAACAATGTTGCTGAATATAGTGTCGTTATTGAGCTTCTACGGGATGCCATTTCACATGGCATTCTCTCTCTTAAGGTACGTCTTGATTCGGAGTTAGTAATGTCACAGCTTAATGGTTTGCACCATGTTAGAGATCCAACGTTATTAAGAATATTCTTACGTGTGAGATTATTAGAATGTCAATTTGACAATATAACATACATACATATTCCAAGAATTAATAATCAAGTTGCCGACTCATATGCTAACTACGTGTTAGATTGGCATTTGTTTCATACACAATAAATTCATCACAAACACAAATTTGTACACATGTAAATAAATAAACCGATCACCATAAATTTTTTATATAACATCCAAAATGTGGTAATACAAGTGGCTCCGCCAAGGGCGTTCCCTTATAATCCACTAACTCATAAGCGCCCTTCTCTAACACACGTTTGAGGACGTAAGGACCATGCCACATGGGGTTAAACTTTCCTGCCCCTAAGCGTTCTTTCGATTGATCCCACAACAGCACCAATTCTCCCTCACTAAACCTCCTTGGAGGTACATACTTATCATACTAGACCTTTACGCGATGTTTATTTACTTCTAGAGCCACCAAGGCATCTCAACGCTGCTCATCAAGTTTCTCAAGGTGGACCAAACGCTCCTCCAATGGTGAAGTGTCTGGTAAGAGTTCTATAGCTAGCTTCAAGGAAGGAATCTCCCATTCAACCGCCAGTATCGACTCCACTCCATGTACAAATTGATATGGAGAAAAACCCGTGGCAGTCTTAATAGTAGTTCTATACGCCCACAAAGCAAGATATAACGTGATGTGCCAATTATTCTTGCTCTGTGCGATGGTTCGTTAGAGAATGGATTTGAGTGATTTTTTCACTGCTTATACCTATCCATTCACTTGAGGGTAGTAAGAGGAGGAATGCTCTTGCTTGTACCCTAACTTTGATGCCAACTCTTCCATCATACGATTCTGAAAGTGTGAGTCACGGTCAGTGACAAGCTCTTTCGGAATTTCGAACCGAGTAAGAATCATAACTGACAGCTTCATAACATCAGACTGGCTGTGCAATATCAAATGATAGGAATGACGCATTCTCATACGAGAATGAGTAGCAAGGTCATCCAAAAATACTTCAATAATCGATTTGAGATCATGGAATATTAAGGTCATGGCCCGCTGAAAAGTAGCTCCGGCGTTCTTAAGGCCAAAAGGCATTTTCCAATATGCAAAAGTTCCCCAAGGACAAATAAATGCAGTTTTATGTTGGTCTTCAGGTTTAATTTGTATTGGATTATATCCACAAAAGTCGTCCATAAAGGAAAAAACCTCGCTACCCACACACTCATCCAGAATCTAATCAATAAATGGTGTGGGGAAATTGTCCTTAGGACAGGCACGATTCAAATCATGGAAATCAGTACATATGCGGATCGCTCCTTGCTTCTTATCCACCAGAACGGGGTCTGAAAACCACTCCATCAAGGGAATGGGATAGATAAAAACGACTTTCAACAGTTTCTCTATCTCTGCCTTAATAGTGGGTGCTTTCCTAGGATTCACCGCACGCAAGCGTTGTCGAATAGGCTTAGCGTTGGGATAAGTCTTAATCTCATGTTAGACAATACGAGGGTCGATACATGGCATTTCATCGTAAGACCAAGCAAAGATATCACAGAATTATTTAAACAGATCGATGTATTCTTGAATCTTAGCATGGGAACATTCTTCCCCAATATAGACATTCTCTATCCTGCATGATCGCGAGAGATATTGATAGGAAACATTGAAGATATGTTTGCCATGTTTCCATCAACCATCAGACCAGGAGAGCTTAATGGAACCATAGGACTACCAAATCTCTCACTAAGAACCGCCCTAAAGTCCTCACGCTCCAAGCGGTCAAGCTCGAGAAGAAAGTAACATCTATGATGGAGTTCCTCCCATGGTGGCTCAACTCCCAACATGGCCTCAATAATCGCTTCATCTGAAGGGAAAACACTATCAAGGTAGTTATGTGCGTGAGAAGACTGCACTGCCCATGCTAGTAGCACATAAGGGTCCTCCTCCTCTGTTCGCAAAGAGGAAGGGCTAGGCTCTGCAACACACTCGATAATAGCTTGATAAGCTACCATAGTTGTAGGAAACGGCACATCTATCACGATGGGATCACTCGGAGTACTCGGTGTAGTAAGAATCCAAGGATCTTCCATATGACTTGTGCGAAAAGACACCGATCTCATAGATGTCAAAGCCTCACCGGAACTAGACCTTATCATAAGGATAGGTGCAGGACAACTAAAGATTCCCATGAGGGATGGATACATTCATACACCCACACTCCCAGTTGCCGGCTGAGAGTGTTCAACGATTGGGATCGAAGCTCCAAAAGATGCGGTAACTGATGGATTCTTGAATGATGTTTGATCAATCGTGACTATCTTCCCGTTAAATGGAAATCATACAACGCGAAATAGGGAAGAAGCTACAACTTTCATACTATACATCCAATTTCTATCCAGCAAGAGATTGTAGTCAAGGGGCGCATCAACCACCTCGACCTCTATCGCAACGGTCTTCCCTCCCAAATGGACCTTAAGGGAAGGAAGAATCCCATGCGGCCTAAACAATCTCCCATCGAATGCAGTTAACATGGTCACTGATTTAGACGGATCAGGGGAACCTAAACCCTTCCAACATGATAAAGACATCACAGAAGTGGCAGTGCCTTCGTCAATCACAGTGCAGTTGACGGTCATGTTAAGACATTCTACGTGAATCAAAAGAGACACATAGTAAGGCAAGCAAGGCTGAAGTCCCGTGGTTTCAAATTTAATCACGGAGGAAGAATCATCATCATTCACACCAAGGGTAGAAAGAAAATCCTTCCTTTGCAAAGGACAACTTTGAAGCACTTCCAATGCAGACATCGCACAAGAAGTGCAGCCCAAATCCTCGACAACTGAATAGTTATGGGTGGCTCGGGAATTAGGATTGTGCCCCGAATGCTTAAGGACTCCCTTAGGAATGTGAGGTCCAGCTTCAGATTTATCCACAGGTTTCTCAATATGCAAAGGAGACCTTGGTGGATCAGGTTCCTTTACTGGGCTGGGTTGTGACGAACCATAATCTTTCGCACGAGTCACAAATTTTGCAGCACATACCATGTTAATGCAACCATGACCACTACCCTCCAGTGGATCTTGATCACCACGAGATTGATCATGGGTCCTCGAGTTCATATTTTGATTGTGCAGTAAAGGGTTAGTTAGCATAGCTGGGGCCTGTGCCAAGAATCTCGAGGCTTCATCAATACGAGGGCACAAGTAAGTGAGGTGATCTTCCTTACACAACTTGCAAGGGAATTTAACCTTACATTTAGCTTTCTTGTCCCCCCTAGCATTAAGGTCATTCTTGTCATTATTAGCATTCTCATTCCTATTCCCACCCTTACGATTATTATTACCCTTCTTTTTATTTCGTCCGAGCTGCTGGTTACCCTTCTGGTCCGACGATTGCACCTAAAGTACACTCGCTGTTTGGGCAGGTTGAGATGAAGCTATGGCTTGTCCTGAAGCAGATTGGTTGATTGAAAATTGGGTAACTTGTTTTGCAACCAAATCCATAGGTTTAGCACTTGCACAACCCACAATTTCATCGGCATGTGGTCCAGGGTTAACTTTGGGGTCGAAAATAGAATGTGGAGCATTGGGAATGATCTCATATAACAAACCGGACTGAGCATAAATCAAATCCAGTTTCTGTGCCCTAAAAATGTCTTGTTCCTGATTTTGCACTCCAGATGTATAAACATCCTTCGCTATATACAACAATAATGACTTAAGGAACCATTCAAGAAGGAATTCCAGCAGTATAAAAGCTTTAATTAACCTTTTCCGTCTATGCCACTCTTGGATATGATCCGAGATATGTGTGGCTTTATCCTGCCGAAATGTCGACAAGAGTTCAGTACCAACGTCATAACGCACTAGTAGCTGGAAGTGGTTAAGAAAAGTCATCACTAGGTCATAGAACAAAGTGAATGCTTCCATAGGTAGCTCTATATACCATTTCACGGCAGGCCTAGTAAGGGTGTGTTGAAGCAGCCTTAAACGGATGGAGTCCTGGTGTAAGGAATTTGGAGAGCACCATAGGTGAAAGGTAGTAACATGTTCACTCGGATCCTCTCTCGGTTTGCCCTCGAATTTGGGTATGTTCAAGGGAAGCTTAGTAGGGACAGCCGGCTAAGACGGGTCATGAGCTGTAGGATTGTTCATCAATCTCGACAATTCAGGAAGATTCAGTGTTGTAAGGAAAGGGATCCTAGGATGATGAGGTCGATGGACCGCTCCTTGATAGTTCTGATTCACATAGGTTTGATTACCACCATGGCCTTGGCCATAGTTCCCTCCTCCCGTTTGACCCGTATAGGGTGGCATGGAAGCACCATAGTGTGGTGTACCTTGACTATTTGGAGTTACAAAGCTGTAATTTGGAGAGTAAGCAGGTTGTTGATACCCGCCCCCATAAGGTGAAGAACCCTATCCATACTACGTCCCATAATAGGGTCCATAAGTAATCACATGAGATGTCCCATGAGACACTCCGTAAGTAGGAACATATGCTCCGGAAGTAGGAATATACATTCCAAAAGTAGGAATGTGACCTCTAGAAGTATGAACATGACCTCCCGAAACAACGGGTGGTGCATGAAGCTGAGACACAACCGTTCTAGTAACCGCAGTACAAACATAACTCGTAGCAACGTTCCAGCCGGAAGGACCATGTGAATGAGGTGGAGGGTGAACATTCGAATAACTAGGGACAGAGGATGAAGGGATCTATATAATTATGTACGTACTATTCCCTATAGTCACTCATCTCGGATATGGTATCCTAATAGGATCACTAACCCTAGACCTAGGAGGAATATGTGATGTAGCTTCCACCGCCGGGATGGAAGGTACAATGTGACTAGTGCTCCCAAACCTCTCCGCATGGTAAGGAATGAGAGTGCCCCCAGGCATATTGTTAGGCTCGAACTCAGATTCAACATGAAATGCCAAATCATGTGTGGGAAAACTAGACATACCATAACTACCATAACTAGTGCTCACGGGTTCAAAATGAGTCTCATCATCCTCCGGCATTCCATACTGGCGATGCGTCAATGGGGAATCAACCCTAGAGTAAGTAGGTCTATCATGAAAGGTTCCTATCTTAGAAATAACAGGACCTAACTTAGTCAAGTCGGGTGAAGGATCATATTTAGGAGTAAACTCCCCATCTTCCACATGAATGGGAGAAGGCGGTTCAGGAATACCTTCTATATGGTCTCCCATGGTGTGTGAATCAATGTGCGAAGTAGTCCTCCTGGACTATCTATTTCTCACTCCCAAAGGAGGAGGAGATGTAGAAGGTGAAAGTCCTGCTAAATGACGAGAATGGAAAGGAGCCACACCTGACTCCACAATGACTCAAAAAATATAAAATACTCTCTATCTATGCAAACCCTAGGCAAGCTATCGTGCACTGAGCAATCACCAATACAATATAAAGACAAACACAAGCAATCAAGGGTAGGATAAGTGAGCTCCCGAATGAAGCAGGTATGTCTCACCTAGGAGAGGCTTGAGACTCCCATACACAACAAGCGGAGGTACGTAACCAATTATTGTGGCCGTCAGCTTCAACGCGTAAAGCGACTGTGCTGTCACCACCACGGAGAGAACTCAGCTGTATAGGGGTTGGACACGCTACCTCCCCCTAGTCTGTGCATCGCATCTGCCCAAATTCGTTTGGATGGATCTTGAACCCCGTGTAGAGGAACGTCAACTCTGGGGCTTAATCCTAGAACACGCTCGAAGAAAAACGTGCTCAATATGCTACTGAACCCGAAGTTTTGCACTCTGCCCATCTTACACTCACTGAGCTGATGTTTCATGTTGCTCAGTAGTGTAGTGCTCCAGTCATAGACCGTGGGTCTCATGCACTCCACTGCATAGAAAATCAAAGGCCACGAGGCCTGGTGGAGTGAATCCAAGCCTACTATCCTACCCAATGTCAGTAGGATGGCCTTTAGGCCCAGCACCTCTATAGAGTTGGTTGGGATCTCACTCCCCACCTTCTTCGTGTCTGGATAGCAGTACACCGCAATGTACTCATCGATAGTCAGGCCACCTCCAGGCCCACTGCGAGAATGAATGTTCACTACTTCCCCCCGTCGGGAAAGTCCAGTAATAAAGTATATGTCCTCCACCTCTATGGTGAGGAACATCCCATCTATCTGGAAGGAGTAAGAGTCTAGATCCCAGTAATCCACCAGCATCTGCAATAGTCTTGGTTTGACCCTCAAGCCACCAAGACACCAAAACTTGTAGAGCCCACATGCACGTAGCGCTTGTTGAGCGATCTGCATATGTACCGATTTCCGTGATTTGAATCATGTCTGTCCTAAGGACAATTTCCCCACACCATTTATTGATCATATTCTGGATGAGTGTTCAGGTAGCGAGGTTTTTTCCATTATGGACGGCTTTTCCGGATATAATCATATGCAAATAAAACCCGAGGACCAACATAAAACTACATTTATTTGTCCTTGGGGAACTTTTGCATATCGAAAAATGCCTTTTGGCCTTAAGAACGACGGAGCTACTTTCCAGCGGGCCATGACCTTAATATTCCATGATCTCAAATCAATTATCGAAGTATTTTTGGATGACCTGCGGCTGCTCATGCTCATATGAGAATGCATCATTCCTATCATTTGAGATTGCACGGCCAGTGTGATGTTATGAAGTTGTTTGTTATGATTATTACTCAGTTTGAAATTTCGAAAGAGCTTGTCACTGACCATGGCTCACAATTTCAGAATCGTATGATGGAAGAGTTGGCATCAAAGTTAGGGTACAAGCAAGAGCATTCCTCCTCTTAATACCCTCAAGCGAATGGACATGTAAAAGCAGTGAATAAATCACTCAAATCCATTCTCCAACGAACCATCGCACAGAGCAAGAATAATTGTCACACCATGTTATATCCTGCTTTGTGGGCGTATAGAACCGCTGTTAGGACTGCCACGGGTTTTTCTCTACATCAAATTGTACATGGAGTGGAGTTGATATTTCGATTTGAATGCGAGATTCCTTCTTTGAAGCTAGCCGTAGAACTCTTACCAGACACTTCACCATTAGAGGAGCGTTTGGTCCACCTTGAGCAACTTGATGAGCGACATCGAGATGCCTTGGTGGCTCTAGAAGTAAATAAATGTCATGTAAAGGTCCAGTATGATAAGTTTGTCCCTCCAAGGAGGTTTAGTGAGGGATACTTGGTCCTTTTGTGGGATCAACCGAAAGAACCCTTGGGGGCAAGAAATTTTAACCCCATGTGGTGTGGTCCTTACACCGTCAAATGTGTGTAAGAGAAGGGTGCTTATGAGTTAGTGGATTATGAGGGAACAGCCTTGGCGGAGCCTAGAAATGGGCTCTATCTCAAGAAGTACTATGCATGATTTTCAGCCAAAGCTGGTTATTGTATATTATTGTACAGTTTTGCATAGTTAGGTCTTTTTCTTATAGTGATCAGGTTTGTGATTAGTTTTTGTTTCTTTTGTCAGATGTCAATGGAATCTTCCACCTACATAGGATTCATGGATGGTGCGAGGCGTCACACTCAACACTCAACCTCTGTTGCTTGGGTGATTTACACTCCTATGGGACAGGTATTGTCTTGAGTAGGTGTATGTTTGCGGCTATCTTCAAACAATGTTGCTGAATATAGTGTCGTTATTGAGCTTCTACGGGATTCCATTTCACATGGCGTTCTCTTTCTTGAGGTATGACTTGATTCGGAGTTAGTAGTGTCATAGCTTAATGGTTTGTACGATGTTAGAGATCCGGCGTTATTAAGAAGATTCTTACGTGTGAGATTATTAGAATGGAAATTTGACAACATAACATACATACATATTCCAAGAATTAATAATCAAGTTGCTGACCCATATGCTAACTACGTGTTAGATTGGCATTTGTTTCATACACAATAAATTCATCACAAACACAAATTTTTACACATGTAAATAAATAAACCGATCACCATAAAAAATTTATCTAACATCCAAAATGTGGTAATACATAGTATCATGACACAAAAATGGGGCTCTCGAGCCACCAAAATATAATACACAGTAATACAAAATATATAACTCCCAGGAATCTAATCCTGTGAAGGAGGAGGGGCATTGTGATCATGGAAGATCACTACAGCTATAGCTAGCCGTCGGAATAATCACACCCATGCTCATGGTACACCCACCACCTGGCGGTGCATAGCCTCAGGAAAGTCCTCGACTTACACCATGGGAACCCTGTGTGTCAACCTCACAAAGTTGGTATGAATGCTCTGTAGCGTCCACTCCATATCCACACCCATGATATCATCTCCTCTTCCCCTCCGTCTGTGATGAGGGAAGCCTTCAGGCCACCGTGGTCCCACATCTGCATGCAAATGGTAGATGTCACTATGTATTGTCACACAAAAAATATGTCTTTTGATTCCATATAATCAGAAAACACAAAAAAATTAAATAACTCAAAAATTTAAAGAGAGGGTCGAGATTCGTTACCTATGTCACCATATGTCAATCTTGGTGGTAGCGGCATGTCTGGGTCCCCCCGAAAATAAATCCTTGCATAGGGGTAGTCATCGATAGCAAATATCTGTCATCACCACCATGGAAAGAACTCAGCTAGATAGGGGTTGGTCACCTTACCTCCCCCAAGTCTGTGCATCGCATCTGCCCAATGTCGTTGGGCCGGATCTTGAACCCCGTGTAGAGAAATGTCAACTCTGGGGCTCAATCCTCGAACACGCTCAAAGAAAAACGTGCTCAACATGCTGTTGAACCTGAATTTTCACACTTTGCCCATCTTACACTCACCGAGATGATGTTTCATGTTGTTCAGTAGTGTAGTGCTCTAGTCATAGACCGTTGGTCTCATGCACTCCACTACATAGAACATTAGAGGCCGTGAGGCCTGGTGGAGTGAAGCCAAGCCTTCTATCCTACCCAATGTCAGTAGGATGGCCTTTAGGCCCAACACGTGTATAGAGTTGGTTTGGATCTGACTCCCCACCTTCTCCTTGTTTGGATAGCAGTACATCACAATGTACTCATTGATAGGCAGGCCACCTCCAGGCCCACCTCGAGAATGAAGGTTCACTAATTCCCCCCGTCAGGAAAGTCCAGTAATAAATTATATGTCCTCCACCTATATGGTGAGGGACATCCCATCTATCTGGAAGGACTGAGATTATGGATCCCAGTAATCCACCATCATCTGCAATAGTCTTGGCTTGTCCCTCAAGCCACCAAGACACCAAAACTTGTAGAGCCCACATGCACGTAGCGCTTGTTGAGCCATTAGATCAGCCCTTACTGCCTCCTCTACATCACCATGTTCATGTTCTCTCCATTCTAGAACCATCCAGCACAAAAAATTGCAAGTTTTCCCATTAGAATACTCAAAAAATCTCATGCACGGCCACATATGCGACTGTTTTCCAAACAGCCCCGTATGTACGCGACTATGGGGCCATTTTCTGCGTATATCCAGCCCTATACGTGGAAAAAACCTTGATTTCTACATGGGCCGTAGCGCTCCTTTTAGATTGGCCTAGAAACCTCAAATTAACATGGAATTTGATAAAAATTTCATCAAAATGGAAGAGAAGAGCATGGGAAGTACCTGGAAGAAACGGTAGTGGATTCCGTCTGCTGGATCTCTTGGAAGTTGTTGTTGAAAATATGAGCTCAACTGGGTAAAAATTTCAAATGTTTTATAATGTTTTAAATTTTTTACTATTTATAGAAATTTTTCAAATTTTTGAAAATTTTTACCCCCTTTCCTATAGTTTGGACCATTTCTAATAATTTTGTACCGTTTTTGACCTAATTCATGATGTAGGAGACCTTTTTGAGTGTCGTTTCAGCCGTTGGATTGATCATTCATGCCGATCTCAGGTATCATGTCTAAACTGGCATATAGGTTAGGTTTCATCACCGTTTTCATTTTGCATGACCTTATGACCGTTTCATCATATCCTTAGGTACGAACCCACTCTATTATGCCACGGAACCTTCTTGCTATTTGTTATACAGCTGATTGGCACCTCTCCGTCCGAGTGCTGACATCCCTCAGGTCGGCACACAAAAGGACACTTATGGATAGAGGTTTGCCTAGTTTCATTATACCTTGGTTGATGATGAAATACATTCCCTATATGCCCAGCTGGTTACTTTGCTATTTTTGAGATTTGGAGTGCATGAGCGACTTTCCCTATTGGCATGTCGCGC
The DNA here is from genome assembly GCA_001517045.1 of Pseudotsuga menziesii. Lineage (NCBI taxonomy): Eukaryota > Viridiplantae > Streptophyta > Pinopsida > Pinales > Pinaceae > Pseudotsuga > Pseudotsuga menziesii. Next base: position 32,481 of record LPNX010454289.1, read on the forward strand.
ATATGCGCGAGTGTTATGTCCAGCAAGTCGCGCATAGATCTATGCGCGGGTTGCCCTTATACAAAGTCGCGC